>PVJC01019413.1:0-23051 GCA_004026665.1 Murina feae
TTGTTTGTATTATATCTTTCTGATCTCTGTTTAGAAAAGCCTTATATATCTTATGGTTATTGATTTTTTTTTAGTTGCACTGTGGTAAGAAAACATACTTCATATGAATAATGCCCTTTGTTGGTGAACATGCCATGTACACTTGAAAATAATGTGTATTCTGTAGTTATTGGGAATATCATTTAAGACCAGACCATGTATAGTGCCATTCACATCATTTGTCTTTACTGAATTTTGCCTACATCATCTACCAAATGCTGAGACATAGGTGTTGCTATCTCAAACTATGATAATGAAATTGTCTATGTCTTCCTTTAAATCTTTCAATTTTTGTTTCATATATTTGAAACTGAATTATTAGGCATGTACATATTTATGACTTATTTCTCTCTTATGAGTTAAACTTTATGAAATGTTTGTTTTTATATCTGGTTGTCTTGAGTCTTATTTTATCTGTTATTGAGTCCCCCAATTTCTTATATTTATTGTTAGCATAATACATCTTTTCTATCAATTTACTTTCAACCTATTTGTAGCTGTATTTTAAAAGTTATTCTTGTAGATAGCATATATTTGAGTCTTTTTTGGTAAACCCTTTATGATTAATTGGAGCATTTAGTTGACTAACATCCTATATAATAAAACTCTAATATGCAAATCAACCGAATGGCGGAATGACTGATCACTATGATGTGCATTGACCACCAGGGGCAGATACTCAATGCAGGAGATGCCCCTTGGTGGTCAGTGTGTGCCTACAGAGGGAGCACCACTCAGCCAGAAGCTGGGCTCATGGCTGGCAAGCACAGGGGGTGGCGGGAGCCTCTCCCACCTCCACTGCAGTTGGGTTGTAAGGAGCAAGGGGTCCAGGACTGTGAGAGCCCCAGACTGCAAAAGGGATGTCTGACTGCTGGCTTAAACCCGATGGGGATTGGGCCTAAGTTGGCAGGTGGACATCCCCCAAGGGGTCCCAGACTGCGAGAGGGCACAGGCCAGGCTGAGGGTTGCTCCCCCCCCACCTTGAGTGCATGAATTTCGTGCACTGGGCCTCTAGTTTATTATAATTGTTTATATGGTTAGATTTAGATTTTATATTTTATTTGACTTTTGCTTCCCCCCTCTGATCTGTTTCTCTTTGTTTCTCCTTTACTATTTTCTTTTGGATTACTTGAAATTTCTTAGAATTCCATTTTAGTGTATCTGTTGACTTTTTAGCTGTATCTCTAAATATGCACAGTACACAACAGCATGCTTAGAGTTAGCATTATTTAATGTAAATTGTAAAAGTGTTGTACCTATAGAGACCCATATCTTGCAACTCTCCATGCTTTATACTGTAGTCATTATTTTTATTTTATTTTATTACTAGTGGCCCAGTATACAAAATTCATGCATGGGGGGGTGTTCCTCAGCCCAGCCTGCCACCTCTCACATACTGGGAGCCCTCAGGGGGTGTCCTACTGATGGCTTAGGCCCACTTCATGCTCCCTTGGGGAGTGAGCCTAAGCTGCAGTCTGGCCTCCCTTTGTGGGAGGTGACCAGGCTAATTAGGGGAAGCCACCAGCCCCATCACCCCACTATTGCAGCCACTGCCAGCCACCGCAGCCAGCAAGGTGTTTTCATCAACACAGACTCCAATCCATTCACCATGAAGAAATGACAACTTTCTTTAGGCATTTTCAAGATGTGTCTTTCATAGGATATGACATTTCTTTCTTTCTTTCTTTCTTCCTTTCTTTCTTTCTTTCTTTCTTTCTTCCTTTCTTTCTTTCTTTCTTTCTTTCTTTCTTTCTTTCTTTCTTTCTTTCTTTCTTTCTTTCTTCCTTCCTTCCTTCCTTCCTTCCTTCCTTCCTTCCTTCCTTCCTTTCTTTCTTTCTTTCTTTCTTTCTTTCTTTTCTTTCTTTCTTTCTTTCTTTCTTTCTTTCTTTCTTTCTTTCTTTCTTTCTTTTCTTTCTTTCTTTCTTTCTTTCTTTCTTTCTTTCTTTTCTTTCTTTCTTTCTTTCTTTCTTTTCTTTCTTTCTTTCCTTTCTTTCCTTTCTTTCCTTTCTTTTCTTCTTTCTTTTTTATCCTCACCTGAGGATATGTTTCCATTGATTTTTTTAGAGAATGTGGAAGAGACGGGAAAAACAGAGAGAAACATCAAAGGGAGAGGAACACTTTGATTGGTTGCCTCCTGCATATGCCCTGACCTGGGCCCCAGCCAGGGAGGAGCCTGCAACCTAGGTACATGCCCTTGGACAGAATTGAACCCAGACCCTGCAGTCAGCAGGCTGAGGCATTATGCACTGAGTCAAACTGGCTAGGGCAGGATATGACATTTCTTAGCCCTCCAGCAGTGGACCTTCATTTTTTCCTCCAGGAGTGTGGTAGAAAAACCATAGATTGCCTTTAGAGATTCTTATTACCCAAGTTACTAAGAATATTACCAATGGCATACAGGGAGCTTAGCCAATGAGCGGTCAGAAAAGGTGTTTCCTCCGAAGTTCACTGTAATCACTGGCTCCACCCCTGCCCCTCCAATCCCAGCTCCACCCCTGCCCAGGCCTGTAACCTCTGCCTGAGGATGCAGGCCTGGGCAGAAGACCCCCAAACTCCTCCAATCACCGGCTTCACAGAGCCCAGGCCTCTATGATCACCAGTTCTGCCCTTGCCCTACTGGCAGCCTCTGGCCAAGGCTACAGGCCTGGGCAGGGGACCCCAGACCCCTGCATTGCCAGTTCTGCCAGTGCCCAGACCCCTGTGATCGCAGGCTCTGCCCCTGCCCCTCCGATCACTGGCTCTGCAGAGCGCAGGCCCCTGTGATATCTGGCCTTGTCCCTGCCCAGGCCTGAGGCCTCTGGCCCAGGCCTTATGCCTGGGTAGGGCACCCTCATACCCCTCTGATCACCGGCTCCACCCTTGCCCAGGACTGAGGCCTCTGGCGAAGGCCTCTGGCATGGGCAGGGGATCCCCAGCCCCCTCTAATCACCTGTTCCACCTCTCGGGCCCCCCGCCTTCCCCACCACCTGCCTGGCTAACAGGCCTGAACACTTCAGTGGCGGGGCTAAGCTGGACTGCGCGCCACCATCTTGTGGCTCTGGGGCGGCCATCTTGTGGCCATGGGGGAAGCCATCTTTGTCATGGAGTGACACCTAATTTGCATATTACTCTTTTATTAGATAGGATTATTTTTTTCTTTATTAAGGTATTACATATGTGTCCTTATCCTCCCATTGCCCCCTGTTCCCCTGCTCATGCCCTCACCTCTTAGTGTCTATGTCCATTGGTTTTGCTTATATGCATGCATACAAGTCCTTTGGTTGATCTCTCCCCTTCCCTCTCCTGCCCTCCCTCTGAGGTTTGATGATCTGATCGATGCTTCTCTGTCTATGGATCTGTTCTTGTTTATCAGTGTATGTTGTTCATTATATTCCACAAATGAGTGAGATAATACGATATTTTCATTTCTCTGACTATTACATGTACAAAATTAAGCCTTACAACACAATGGTATAATATTTTAAAAACCGTCACTTATTTTAATAAATAAGAGAACATATAGTCTTTTATATTTACCAATATATTTACAACTTTAGATTCCATTTCTTCAAGTTCTGAGCTTCCATCTAATATCATTTTTCATCACTCTGAGAGCTTCCTTGAGATTTTCTTGTAATGTAGATCTTCTGAGAGTGAATTATCTTCCCTTATCTGAAAATTTCTTTTTTTTTTTTTGAGGGATTCCAAAATAACTATTTTTTATTTTATTTATTTATTTTTTGCATTTATAGCATATTTTATTTTTTATTTTTTTAATTAAATATTTATTGTTCAGATTATTACAGTTGTTTCTCTCCCCTCCATAGCTCCCTTCCACCCAGTTCCCACCCCACTCTCTGCCCTTACCCTCCCCCTCCCCCCCACTGTCCTCATCCATAGCTGTACAATTTTTTTTTCAGTCTTTTCGGGCACCTCCCATGATCCTTTCCCCCTGAAAATTGTCAGTCCATTCCTTTTCTATGCCCTAAGAGTTCCCAGGTCTCAGTGTCCTTGCAGTAATCACTCCAAGCACCTCTAAGAGAAATATGCCCTCAAGTTCTGCCAGATGCCAGACAGTCCAGTTCTTCCCTATATGAGTCTGGATCCCCAGAGACTTGCCCAGAACTGGAGTTCAGAGAGGTTGGGAGCTTGTGTCTCCCTCTCGATTGAAAAACACAACCGTGTCCTCAGTTGCCAGCCCTTTCTGTGTGTGCTTCCGTACCTCTGCACTTTATTTCCACACCTCCTCTGAATCTCAGTGTGCTTTTCTCTTTCCTTCTAATTGTAGAATTTCCACTCAGCCAGGCTTCCTGTGGTTCTGGATGATGTCCATTTTGTCTTTTAGTTGTATTTTTGAAGTGATTGTGCGAGGCAGCAATTTCAGGTGTTTACCTATGCTGCCATCTTGGTTTACGAAAACTACTTTATTTTACTTTTATTTTTGAAGGGTATTTTCACTTGGTATAACATTTAGGTTAGTGGGTTTTTTCCTTTCAGCACTTTAAAAATTTTGTTCCACTATCTTCTAGTTGCCATTGTTTCTGAGGAGGAGTGAGTAGTCATTTGATCATTGCTTCTCTGTACTTATAGGTCATTTTCCTCTGGCTGACCTTAATGTTTTCTGGCTTTCTCTTTTGTTGAATTATGTACTCCTCCTCACTCACACACATGGTTACCATCCAGTGGCTGTGGCTGTCCTGGACTTGGTCCTCTGGTCTTCATGTCAGAGAAACTACTGGTTTCTTACTGGAATTTTAGTTAGGCCATGAAGTATTTTCTGTGGTTTTACTTCAAGCTGAAAGCTTTCTTTTTACCTTGTTAATTTTTACACATTGATCATGACTCTGCTTAGTCATTATGTTTTCTAAAAAGTATCTCTGAATCTCTGTATTCAGCTGGATATGTCCATGAACTCAGAATGCATTTAGCTGCATTTAGCATGAAATACTACTACAGGGATTTAAACAAAATCACTGTAAGTTTTCTTTCTAATACGAAATGTAGAGCAATTCAAAACTGATATAGCAGCTCAGATAGGGCATTAGGTACCTAGGATTTTTCCTACTATTTTCACTTGTATCTGTATAAAGCTTTTATCCATATAGTCTCAAAATGAAAGTTATACCTCTGTACATTACCAGTATATTCACTTTCTAGGTAGGAGAAAAGGCAAGGGCAATTGGTAGGGCTTCCAGCTCCACCTGGTTTGCTTAGGACTTTCTCATTTTTAACACTGAAAGACTCAAGTTCCATTAGTTGAACTAAAATATTATATGGGAGTCACCAATGTTTTTTGCTTTTCATGACTAGAAAATCCTATATAATAAAGAGCTAATATACAAATTATACCAAATAGCAGAACGACCATCCAGATGATCTTCCAGATGAAGCTGGGGCTGCGAGGGCTGGCCGGGGCTGCGAGGGCCGGTCAGGGCAGCCTGGGCTGTGAGGGCTGAGCCCCTTGCACAAATTTTGTGCATCAGGCCTCTAGTATCCTGTAAAAGCTGGCGCCTATTCACCCTTCTGCAGAGTTAATATCTGACCAAGCTATGGTCACAACTCACCTTCACATGTTTGGTTAGATTCCTTGGGTCATGGCATTAACAGTTTAGTTTATTATCTCCAGGGACTACTCCAAAATTTACTTGAGTAACTAATTCTTAGGATCTTTTCCTAAGAATGGCTTAAGTACAGTTAATATTGATATCACTCTTGGTGATTTTACCAAGCTTTTAAAGTAAGAGCTCAACACTTACAAAGTAAAGTACATATAGTAAAGAGCAAAATCAAAATACATGTTGCTTTTAATGTTTTCAAATGTAAGTCCAAACAGTAAAATAAATCCAAATAAGCACAAAGAAATCTTAAATATCTGATAAATCCAATTAATAAATCAAAAAGTTAAATTATAAATCTACTGAAATTAAAAAACAGGATTATTTATATTTATGCTAATCACACTAGAAAAAATTTAAATGTTTCTTTAGAGAGGAAACATGTCCTTTATGTGGGTGAAGTTGCCTTAATCAGACTGTTTCTTTTATCAAAGAAGTTTGAGGATATTCAACAAATCATCAATTATGAGTTCTAAGAAAATTAAAATGTATTTCTAACCTATTCATTACTTGCCTCCTTCAAGCCATAAAATAGCATTTCATAGCCTTAGGAATAGAATATAGATCTTTCCATAGTAGACATAAGACTATATAACTTGGCTAAAAGTTACATAAGGTCTTTATTATCCTAATATATATAAAAACCCAGGGTCTGTAAAGACTGACCAAAGGCTCAACCGAACACCAGCAGTCAGTCCTGCCATCAGTGCTGGGTTGCCGTCGGTGCAGGTACAGCAACCCAGCACTGACTGCTGATCAGCTTCAGAGAGAAGCCCAGTGGTAGAGGCAGGGTCTGATCTACAGGCTCTGTGGCAGCTGTTGATCAGCCGTTGTCTCTCTCTTTCTCTCCAGGCTTCATCAGCAGCCGCACCTCTGTCTCTCGCCAGGCCTCTGTGGGGATGCTGATCAGCCCTGCCTCTCTGGTCAGGCTTAGAGATAGGCCCAGAGATGCTGACTGGCATAGAAACCAACCAATCAGAACCAAATTGTCTGGCAAGGGAGGGCAGTTGGGAGCGAGATCAGGCCTTTAGGGGAGGGCAGATGGGGCTGAGGTCAGGCCGGCAAGGGAGGGTAGTTAAGGGGAATCAGGCAGGCAGAGGCAGGGGTGATCAGGCAGGCAGGCAGGCAGAGGGGTTAGGAACAATCAGGCAGGCAGGTAGAGGCAGTTAGGGGCAATCAGGCAGGCAGGCAGGTGAGTGGTTAGGAACCAGTGGTCCCAGATTGTGAGAGGGATGTCCGACTGCTGGTTTGGGCCTAAACTGACACTCAGACATCCCCCAAGGGATCCCCAATTGGAGAGGGTGCAGGCTGGGCTGAGGGAACCCCCACTCCATGGTGAATAATTTTGTTCACCAGGCCACTAGTGTAAGTATAGTTAGGGATGTGTAGTATGTGTACAGTGTTATAAAAACACAAAACAAACACAATAGCCACTAGCAGTTTCTTTTCCCTTGCTTCATTTTTCTTTCTAGTTTTGCCGTGAATCAATAATTACAAAGAATGAATACTAATAAAGTAACCCTTATCTTTCAATGAAGGCACTTTTCATATATTTTCTTTCATACCTAAGAATTATTTGACAGAAATGCCTCAGCTCTGGTTCAGCAATATAAATGTGATCTTTATGTGCAAATGAAACCAAGGAATTTATTTTAATCTTAAGGATCCCTTGGGTCAGAAGTGAAATACTTTTTTTAAGTCAAGGCACATTTGTATTCTAAATAATGTCAGAGATGATATCTTATATAGCATATGGAAGGGGTAGAATTTAGAAAGACTAAAAATTAGTGAGATGGGTACGTGGAGAATATTAAACTGGTGGAAATTTCAGTTTTACAAACATGTTTCTAGATTCATATTTGCTTTGAAGGGAAGGACCCTGCAAGTGCTCTGATTTAATTCATATATCTACAACGTCCAGCACAAGTAGATGATAAGTATTTAATAAATGTAATATTTACATGATAATATGGTTGATTGAAGAATAATTTTTCATTTTCCACTTGAAAATGTTATTTATGTTGCCTGAAAAGTAAAATTTATTAAAATCAGGGAGAATAGAAAGCATACTGGATTTAGAGTCAAAAAGATGAATTGAGTCTTTGCCATTTACTAGGGATATAACTTCTAGCAACTCATTTCACTTCTCTGGACTATTGTTTGAAATACAGAGATTGAATTCCTTCTCACAGGGTATAGTGAGGAAAAAATATAAAATTAGAGGAAATGATTTATAAAGCCTATAATATAAACAAAGGAAAAATGGTATTTTTAAGTAAAATCATAAGAAAATAGGTGTAAAGTTTTATCTAAGAGTAAAGTTCTCCTGGCATATTTTTATACCTGTAAGTTAGGTCATATAAAACATAGTCTTAAAATTCATAGGAATCTTTGATCATATTTTATTTTAATGTCCTTGTTTTATAATTGAGGAATCTAATGACTAGTGATGCTCAGTGCATTGTTCAAATGTATGTGCTGTATTTGTTTGAGTGTGTGCTAAGAATTCCTTTCCCCAAATTAAAAAAAAAAGTTACTCTGTCTTAATATGATAAGTTATGAGAAAATATTTGGCAATAGTATTCTATAGAATAAATATGGAGACTTAGACACAGAGAAGGGGAAATGTTCTACCTTGACACATTGAGGATAGAACTGGGGAGCTAACACATATACACACACCACCCCGCCCCCCCCAGTCTCTCTTCTGATGCTTCCAAAACATTTAAACATACTTTCAGAGCTACTTTCAGAAAGTCATCAACATATTATTTTAATTCAAATACAAGTTTAGAAAGTTACTATTTCTCAAATTTTTAAGTATACTTTCCTGCAGAATATTATTCACCTACTAGGTACCTTCTTTTCATCCACTGCCTATCATGAGAGATATGCTAGTTTCCAAGGACATTCCATTCATCCTGACAATCAGGAAAGTACAGGATGCCTAAGACTCTGACATCTCTAAAAATGCTCCTGTAGTTGGAATTGCTTTTAGAAGATGTGTATCTATGGACTAACTTTTTAACCTATAATTTTTATAGTTTTCAACTGATGGTTTGCATTCTTCACTCCCCAGACCACCTCTCTTTTCTTTTGTGAGTTGTTATGGACCAAATGTTTGTGCCCCCAAAATTCACATGTTGAAACTCTAACCTGCAGTGTGTCTCTATTTGGAGATGAGCCTATAAGGAAATAACTGAAGTTAAATGAGTCGATAAGTATAGGGCCCCGATCTGATAGGATTAGTGTCATTGTAAGAAGAGATACCAGAGAGGCTGCCTCCCCACCCCAGTTTACAAAGGGGCCATGTGAGCACACAGTAAGACAGCAACCACCTGCAAGACAAGAGAAGAAGCCTCAGAACAAAAACCCCCTTGCTGGCACTTTTATCTGGGACTTCCCAGCCTCTACAACTGTGAGAAATAGATTTCTGCTTACCTTAGTCTGTGCTATTTTGTTATGAGAGCCGAGTGGCCGTAACAACATACTTTGGGTGCATGAGCAGTTCTAGATGTTGGTATATTTCTCTTGGTTGAATTAGTAATAGTGGTAAGAGAAATTACTGTGTGTGGATACGTGAAATCATACAGCTGCTTTGTTGGCTTTTTCTTGACTGGATACTGTTGAAATACCTCATTACAGCTGAAGAGTTGTTGGGTTTATTTTGGTATTAAAATCCTGGCTAGCTCTGTGACTTTTTTCTCAGTGATTCCAACTAGTTGGCACAGTTGGTGCTATTAGCTTGTTCAGAAACACAGATGCCTTTTCCTGGTATCCAGAAGCAACTGAGTATCTATGCTGTTTTCATTTGTTCCCTTTTTACCCCTGCTAAATCGATGATGCATGGTTGCCTTTTCATTGTTACACTGAAGTTTATTTTGTCGCCTCACACTTTTTGTTCATTAGACAAACATAGAGCAGATGATAAATAGAGCCATTGGGAAAATAGCATGTTAAACAAAATGCAAGTGTGTTTCATAGAAAATGTCATGGCATAGATGTATTGTGTCTAGAGTAGGATAATCTAAGGATCCTTTGTGTGAAAGGGAAAAGCATCTGGTTTGGGTTTTTTAAGTCATGGGAAAGACACCATTTTAGTCTGTTTTAAATGTGTTAAAAGTTGGGCAAAAGAATGATTAAATATGCATTTGGCCGTAGTCCCAATGCCTTTCTCATACAATCCTATAAGACCCTATTACATACTTCTCAAATACCAGTTAATGCACTGAAATTACCTCTTTCCCCATTTGTGTCCTTCTAGAAATGGAATCTTTTTAAAAGTCAGGGATTTAATCTTAGCCTTCTTTTTCCATCATTTAGCAGAGCACATGGTTCATAAAAGGCTCTCAATTAACATTTGTATTGGATTACATAAAAGATGCTCGGCGGATCTGTTTTTATTAAGCCAGCCAATATTGCTTAACATTGGAAAGGCAGTATTTTCCTTCCCCTATTGCTCACACTCCAAGGCATCCACTCAATAGAACGCAATAGACATTTTCCCACCTAATTAAACTGAGTACGCATTAGATAGGATCTTAAGAGAACCTGAATTTCCAAGCAAATTTGAACAGTATGGAAATGATTAATTGCTGTGTTACTTTTGTCTATGGGAAAGGCTAAAGAGGAATTCTTTTGCTCCAGGAAATGGAAGAGCTAATTAAAGAATATGAAAGGCTAAGCATGGTCAACTGGCTTTTTCCTTTCCTCGTGAATGCAAAGCAGCCTGGTCAGAGGGACCAAGTTAAATATAAAGTAGGACTGATAGTATGGGAATTGAAAGAAGAGGGTAGATTTACTGAGAATCTGGGTAGAATCTTTCAAAGTAGAATGGCTCAGCACTTAGTTTTCTAAAATCACATTTGATATTTTTCAAGGTATTTTATTTCCTTTATTCAGGATTCTTTAAAAATTGTTTTAACTGTTTTATTTTGGAATAGTTTTAGATTTACAAAGTGTTGCAAAGATAGTACTCAGCTTCCCACAATCTCAATCTAATACATAACCATAATATTTATGGAAATTAAGAAATTAACATTACTACAATACTAGCCAATAAATCATAGACATTATTCAGATTTCCACAGCTTTTCCACTGATGAACTATTTTTATTCTAGGTTCCAACCTAGGATTTTACATCGCATTTAGCAATTAATAGTTTCTTAAGTTTCACTTTTGAGTCTTAATATTCATTCTCTACAGAGCCCTTATATCGTGTCAATTGTATGTTTTGGCCATTTCCTGATTTTAATTCTCTGATCTTGTTGCATTCATCATTCATTTCCCCATACAGAATAGGTTTGTAAATCTCTTCCCAGTTCACAGTCCCTCTTTGGCTCCCTTCCTCTCTGCCCTGCCTCTTTTTATTTCTGAAGACCTCTTGCCTCTGACCGGACAAGCAATATACTAAAGTAAATCAGCTGAAATGTATAGTTTTCATTTTATTTTACATAATTCTGACCCTTACAGAAAACACATAAGCAGAGGTTGTAAAGTAATTCTAAATGCTTTAAATTCACAAAATAAATATTCTTTCTTCTCCACATAATTTAGGAACTTAAAGAAAAGTTCATTTTGATCTATCTTTCTAGTAATAATTATTATCTTTTTATCCCTATGTTCTTTTGCTGTAAATTCTTTTTTTTTCTTTTCTTTATATTTAGAGTCCTTTTCAGCCCAGTTGCCTCTGTTTCACAAGCCATTCTTTTTCATCTATCATTCCTACCCCATTACTTTCCCCTGACAAGATTGCTTGCTGAGCATTTGCCTGCTCCCTCCTCCATTCTGGTCCCTACTCCTCTGCTTGCTTGCAGGAAGTGCTCTAGCTAACAGAGTGTGTAACCATAGGGACTGCCAGTGCCAACAGCATACCAAGATCGCAATTCTGGAAAAAAAAACACACAGCAACACACATTAGCCTGACCTTTTCATAGTATCTTAACAGGAGTGGGGAACCTTTTTTCTGCCAAGGGCCATTTGGATATTTGTATCATCATTCATGGGCCATACAAACTTATCAACTTAAATATTAGCCTGCTACATTTGTCCAAACATTTAATTAACTCACTCCTAATGCCTTGACAGGGCCAGACAAAATTATTTCTCCAGCCTTACATGACCCACAGGCTGGACATTCCCCATTCCTTTCCTTAATAGAAAGCAGCCCATTTCCTTGGGTAGAGTAAGAGCTTTAAAGCATGGAACTAATTTAAACATAAAGAAAACATTATTCCTTTTCATTTGAGAAGGCATATTTTATCTTGTCATTGGAAGGGGAAGGTGTAAGGTTAGATGATGAAAGATCGAATATTGCCTCTCACTTAATATTCAGGCAAAATGCTTCTATGCTGATTCCCAAGGAGTGAGATAACCCTTCTACATACTCTTATCCTTATCAAAAGTCATTTGATATATAAGCAACTTCATTTATTTGTGTAGTATTTTCAGTAGCTATTAAGGATTAATTTCAAATCCAGTTTTTAAACATAAAATGCATAATGTGATTCAATAATACTTAATATATTATGATTATTATTACCATAGTTATTTTTTTGAGCAGTATCTCTGTATCAGATACTCTATGGGCTTTACATACATTATCTCTAAGTCTAGCCATAATGCTAAGAAAGAAACACTATTATTATTCTCACTTTTTTGATGAGGATTCTGAAGCCTAATTAGTTGGTCCACAGTTGGCAAGTGGTACAGCTGGTCTTCTATGAAGGCCTGCTTATGGATGAAAACCCAAAGTCATAAACCGAAAGCTATAAAACACTTCAGTGACTGGTTGAAATGAGCTGCTGTTTTTAGGTATTTCTTGCAAGAATAAGGTGGAGCCCTGGCCAGGTAGTTCAGTTGGTTGGAATGTCCTCCTGTACACAAAAAGGTAGTGGGTTTGATTCCTACCCCGTCAAGGCACATACCTAGGTTTCAGGTTTGACCCCCAGTCAGGGCTCATATGGGAGGCAAACAGTTGATGTTTCTCTCACATGAATGTTTCTTCTCTCTCTCTCTCTCCCCCTCCCTCCCTCCCTCCCTCCCTCCCTCCCTCCTTCCCTCCCTCTCCCTTTCCCTCTTCCTGTCCCCCTTCTCCTCCCTCTCCTTCTCCCCCTCCCTCTCCCCCTGTCTCTAAAAAGCAATAAAAACATAACCTTGAGTGAGGACTTAAAAAACAAAAAGAATAAGGGTAGCAATGGGAGTGAGAAGGAGAAGCAAAAATAGTAAGAATAGGAAGTCACATTTCAGACTGAAGGATTGTGTTAAGATGTGTGTGCTCCGTTTACCTAATTAGATTTTCTTTTCTTTGAGGTCAGTAATTTGATTCCTTTTAAGTGCCTTAGGCATAATACATGTTTAATAACCTAGAAAAAGGGGGACTAAAAGTGAGAAGGAGAAATAACAGATGGGCTGAAAAGGAAAGGAAGAGAATAAGAGATAGTCAAGAAGAATGAAGAAAAAGAATGATGGGAAATGAGTAAGTATGTGGAGAAAGTGTAGAGAAGGAAGCAAAAGGAGAAAGATAAAAGTGAGTTAGAGGAAGATGAAGGAATGAAGCCCAGTTGATTCTCATTTCCTGGCCCAGAAAATACTCAGAATCTGGGCTTCTGAGAATTTTCATTTTTTAAATTCAGTTCTTTGAAATATTAATTACATTATTCACCTCTGAGTATAGCTTTTCAGTAATGATTTTATCCTGTAGATCATTTACAATCAACAAGTATCCTAGGACCGCTATGACTGACAAAACAAGGAAGATGATAACCAGGAGTTTACGACATATACACAGGTGGCAATAGTCTAAAAAGGAAGGTGTGGTTATATATATTATTGATTTCAGAGAGGAAGGGAGAAGGAGAGATTGGCTGCCTCCTGCACACCCCCCACTGGGGATCAAGCCCACAACCCAACCATGTACCCTTGACTGGAATTGAACCTGGGACCCTTCAGTCTGCAGGCTGATGCTCTATCCACTGAGCCAAACAGGCTAGGGCCAAAAAGGAAGGTATTGTAAGAGCCATAAGTGGGCCAAGGCAGGGAAATGACCTCTGGTTTAGATGGAGAAAGATAATAAAAGATTTTTTAGTGCAGAAATAATTCATTACTTGCCAGATGGGTAAAATTACAAGGTTAGACTGGACAGCACTGAAATTGAAGGGGGGAAAATACCTTTAAAAGGAGGAAACGTTATTAGCAATGGTACAAAGAGGGAAGAACTTGCAGAATCATTCATTTTGCTGGAATGTAGCATACCTACTACTTGCCACTCCCCACTTTCAACCCCTCCCATACTCCACCTTTCTAGCAGTTCATTTCATTCTTTTCAGTCTCCTTTTACCACTTTATTTCCTCTGCCTATCCTCTAAGTGTAAGTGTTGGCTACCTTCTGTTCTAGAGTGAATAGACGCCTTTTATGAATCAACTTAAGCCTTCTTGGCTTCACTTTGTCTGAAGTTCTTGCCCATTTTTTCACCCCTGCCCCAGCTATAGTAACCAACCCTGGGTGGACTTTACCAGTTGCTGCCCTACTGAACATGGGTCCAACCTGCAGTGCCTTGCCTTATGCCCACTATGTGCCTCTTGACTTACAATTTGGGGCTTTCTTATGGCCAGTGACTCATAAGATATCATGAAGATCTTACTGGTCACCTATCCAAGGAGCAACCCAGAAATGAAGGAAATGCATGAAAGTTAACAAACCAACTCATGGGAAATAGGAGCCATGATTTATATACAGACAGTCCTTGGGTTACGTCAAACTCGATGAACGTTGTTTCATGGTTATGTTGTCATCTCCCATCTACTCTAATAAAAGAGTAATATGCAAATTAACCCTCACTCTGAGACACCCACAAGCCACATCCACCAACCAATCAGGAGCAAATATGCAAATTAACTCAACTAAGATGGCAGCGGCCACAGAGCTGGAGTTGCCCAGGGCAATGGAGAAAGCCAGGGCCCTGTGGGTCCTGAGCTCTACTCAAGGCTACAAAGTGTCAATTATGGAAGATAAACCCCAGAGACCTGCTGGGCTGGGACCTTGAGTTGCCAGGGGCAACCCAGGCTTTGAGTGGGGGATCAAGGCAACAAAGTTTCAATTATAGAAGTTAAATAAATCCCAGATACCTGCTACCAGCCAGGCACTCCAGTAGGGACCTGAACCCTGAAGGGGCTGTGGGCAGCCTGAAACAGCCCTCTCCCCCTCACCCAGGCTGGCCAGGCACCCCAGTAGGGATCTGAACCCTGAAGGGGCTGTGGCCAGCCTGCAAACAGCCATCAGCCCCTCACCCAGGCTGACCACATCTCCATGGGGTGAGGGTCCCCAGTGGGGGGCTTGGCAAGCCTACAAACAGCCATCAGCTCTTCACCCGGGCTGGCCAGGCACCCCAGCAGGACCCCCACCCTGCAGGGGCTATGGCCAGCCTGCAAACAGCCATCAGCCCCTCACCCAGGCTGGCCAGGCATGCCAGCAGGTGAACATCCCCCTAGGGGTCCCAGACTGCGAGAGGGCACAGGCGAATAAGGACTAGAATTTGTGCCTGACTCTTGTCATAATTTCTCTCAGGCCATACTGTCTCTCAAAGAATATTATCTCTTATTTCCAGAATGAATAGATCAAAATAATTGTCTCCAAAGTACCTTCCTGATGCAGTGTACCATAGAAATGGCCCTATAACAAAAGCAAATGAAAAACGTAAGTATTCTTAAAGCACTAATCATTCATTTAACAGTAGCGCCCTTGATTTAGGATTGGACTTAAATAACTTTAAATAATTAATTGACAGTGTATATGGGCACCAAGGTGATCAAATAGCTGATGAGAAGGTTGAAATAGATTGGAAAGAAACTAACTGAAAACTTAACTGCAATCTGAAATAAAAGAAAAGTAACTCAAGACTCAAATATGTTGTGGAGTTTAGCTAACACTGAGGCCAAAGCTCAGAATAGAGAAACATGTCATTTGGGCTGACAAAAAAAAATGGAGAAGAGATCATCAGCGTAGGAAGGCAAAATTGGAGGACTCTGTGGGAGTCTTCAGAGGAACCACAGAAAAAATGGCCCTGCAACCCTGGGAAGCCTGCCTGGCTAAAAGAGTGAGATGTCTCTGGCTAGAAGCCTGGGGCTGAGGTATGGGGAAGGTAGAGGGGGCAAGATGAGACACAACAGACCAAGAGGCCTGGACTTGGGAGTCCTTCAAGTCTTAGGAAGAAGGAAGTAAGAAAGAAAGGTCCAGAATTTCATAGTGCTGAGGGGAAACTAGGGAAGGCCAAGGAAACAGAGACTCTTGAAACTTTCTAGAGAAGATAACTTATAGGGGGCAAGGGCTTCTAGCAGTTTAAGTCTATGGCTGTAACTTCACCTCAAGTTTCTAACACTATACAAACCACTGAAAGGTCTCAATCTTATGAAATCCATTGGTGGGACTGATACCCAATAACTCAGTTTCCCTCTATCTGTTATAATACATTGTTTCTGTACTGAAGGGACCATTGAGTTTACAGACAGCACAGAAGAATTGCACTTTTCAACTGCAAATGTAATACCTTTTATTAAAAAGAAAAACAACTGTCAAAAATCCATTATTATAAAATCAATTCTACAACCATTTTCCAACAGATTAGAGATACCCGGTGTACTTTCAGGACACTGTGGACTTTTCTTATTTTGGGACCAGGCATTCTTCCAGAATCTTTATTGAGACTCTTTTTTTCTTCCTCCACCTATAGGCTATATCTAATTGAGAGTCTTATTGCTAACATTGCTGCACTGTATACCTCCCAGAAGGAAATATTTTTTATCTCTTTATTATGAAACCTAATACCCCTTTCATAAACTTTTAAAGAGCTCCATTTGCATTTTCCTAATGATTAACTATGTTCAGCATCTTTTTGTGTGCTTATTTGCTATCCATACTGCTACATGCCTATTATGGGATATCTAAGCTTTCAAAATAATAACAAAAACCCCCACAAATATTAATACTTCTGGCAAAAAAAGTCGAATCACAGGAACTTTCATATAGTGTTGTGTGTTTTTTTTTTGCATAGCTACTCTAAAATATGGTTTGACAATTTCTTTTGAAGTTAAATATACACTTACTACATGATCCAGCAATCCCACTCCTGGATTTTCCCTGGAGAAATGAAACCTTATGTTAATACACACACAGAAAAACAACTTCCTTCAACAGGGGAATGACTAAACAAACTATAGTAAGCCCATACAATGAAATATTACTGAGCATTAAACAGGAGCAAGCTATTGACCCAAGGATGGATTTTAGATGCAGTCTGCTAAGTGAAACAAACTAGCCTCAAAAAATTATATTCTGTATGATTGTTTTATATGACATTCTGGAAAAGGCAAAACTATAGTGACAAGAAAACCCCACACAGGTCAGTGGTTGCTGGGGATTATAGTTTAGGGAAGGGTATGACTGCCAGAGGCAGAACAAGGGAAATTGGGGAGTGGTGAAACTGTCCTCCTTGTGATCATGGTTACATGAATCTAGGCTGGTATTAAAACTCAGAATCATATACTCCTCAAAAAATAAGTGAGTTTAAGGAATGCAAATTATAAATAAATAAAGAAGTTTGTCTTTACCAAATCAGTAGAACTGGTCCCCACTCAGATAAGCTCCTTAATTGTGGATATTCACACCTTATGTAGGCTTACCATTTCTGTCTTGAAATGCTGACTTAAAGACTTATAAAGGTGGGACCTAGAATCAACATTTTTGTAGTCATTCTACTTCTCTTTTATGAAGGAAGAACTGATGGGAAATCTCATTGCTGTAAAGAAAGCAGCTTCATATGAAAAGTTTTAACTTATTCTCTTAAGATTCACATCATATTTGATTGTTTTGTTTTTAGTATGTAGCAGACATTGGTGGGCCAGAGATGAAATTGGGCAAGTCCACAATGCAAAGTGAAATGGCAGTCTTCTCCATCCCACCCCTGTTCCTGTTCAAGTACTATTAGCATCTATTGAGTCTTCTGGATGTGGGAGAGTCAGGTGCCAGCAGAAGCATGGATGGAAGAGATGACAGTACCACTGATATCCAATTCATCATTAGATAGGAAAAATCTGGTAAGAGAGGAGCAGTGGGTTGGAGTACAGAGTAGGAGATGAAGCCTACTCTAATGAGGAACACCCTGAAAGAGCTATATTTAGTCCTAGGGACCTGCTTTGTCCTTCTACCAGCACCTAACTGTCACACAGAGGAGAGAATCTCCTCTGGCTTCACAAGTAACTGCAAAACTGAGTATAATTAAGTAAATGGGAGTGATTGAGCCAGGTTAACAAAGTGACTAGAGGTAGAGCCCCAGGAAATGCTAAAAGTTTAGAAGAGACTAAAGAAGCAGTGGGGGAAGAGAAGAAATAAACCAAAGAACTTATATACTTACTAGAGGCCCGGTGCATGAAATTCATACACTCGGGGCGGGGAGCCAGGGGCCAGGGGGTGCTCAGCCCTTCCTGAGCCCTCTCACAGTCTGGGAGCCCTTGGGGGCTGTCTGACTGATGGCTTAGCGCTGCTGCAGAGATGGGAGAGGCTCCTGCCACTGCTGCTTCATTCACCAACCTTGAGCCCAGCTTACTGCACTGTCCACCAGGGGGCAGCTCCTACATCAAGCGTCTGTCCCCTGGTGGTCAGTGTATGTCATGGTGACTGGTCATTCTACCATTTGGTAGATTTGTATAATAGTGTTTTATTATATAGGATATGCAGAGACCATGAATTTGGACATTAAGGTAGAAAAGACATGGGAGAGGTAAATAGGGACTGGGAGGAGGGAGGAAATGGGAGATATCTGTAATACTATTAACAATAAAAAATATATTTAAGCCCTAGCCAGTTTGGCACAGTGGATAGAGCGCCAGTCTGCAGACCGAAGTTATCCCAGGTTCAGTTCCAGTCTAGGATATGTACTTAGGTTGCAGGCTCCTCCCCAGCCCGGGCCCTGGTCTGGGCTCATGCAGGAGGCAATGAGTCAATGTGTTTCTGTCACATCAATATTTCTCTCTGTCTTTCCCTCTCTTCCCTTCTCCCTAAAAATTAGTGGAAAAATATCCTTGGATGAGTATTGACAAAAAGAAATATATATTGTTGTTGTTTTTTGTTTTGTTTTTAATGAAGAAGAAAAAAAGGCAGTGGGAATTCCAGTAACATTGAGACTGAGATGACACTGAGAGAGACCCTCCCAGATTCATGGTTTCAAATACATGGAAAATTCTAGGTAAAACAAAAAAGTATGTGAAATGCGATAAAAAAGAAAAATATTACAAGTAAAAAATGAAAAGAAAAACACATGAAAACAGGATAGTAAACATGAACTAATGCCATGATTACTGACCAATGAGGCATTTTTCCCAAATATAATCCTCATGGCTGGGAAGCTGGGTTTTAGTACCCAAGCAAAGGCCATAAATGTATCCTTGCCCCTGTCAAAAGCTGAGAGCTGGAACTGAGAATCTGTCACAAATCTCAAAGGTAGGATGTCAAAATGGTTGCCCCCTCTATCAAATTGAGTCTGGAAGTGGCAAGGCATCTTATCATTGGTGTAGGACTCCGGGTAAAAAAAAAGTTGGGGAAGAATATTAAGGTAGAAATAAAGTACTATGGAATAATGTCAAGGAAGTTGGGTGCGCTTGCTAGAGAACTCAAAAGAGGCAGTAAGTGTCCCATTTAAGAACATGTACTCTGAAAACAGACATCAGTGTTCAAATCCCAGCTCTACCATTTACTAGATGTGTGATTTTGGATGTTATTTACTTCAATTTTATATTGGTAAAATTAGATGATAATAGTGCCTGCATCATCAGTATTAACTTACTAATATTTCTAAAATGTTTAGTACATTGATTTTAAAAATCTTTTCAGGAAAGCAGTTAAGATTTAAGGGGAACTTAACCTCATCAACATTACTTAGCATTCTCTTTAAAGTCAAGAACAGAATAAGAATGACTGCATTCATTCAGGGTTGCACTTGATTATCATAGTGAAACGCCAGGTTTGGGGTACAGACTTATTTTCGTGGGTTCTTGTCCAACGGAGATGAAGAGTAAATTCATGGACTAACAGATTTCTTTAATAAAAATGTAGAAGTTTATTGGAAGAATATACAAACTTCATCTGGGCAGAGGTAACGCCAAAGGGGACTTCTTAGGGAGGGACCCCCAAATGGGAAAAGCCTGCTCTCTCTCTCTCTCTCATGGAAAAAATAAATTAAAAAATCCTACCTCGTGTCCCTTTTTCTCCGGTTTATACATGCCGCAGTTCTTTGTTTGAACCTGACCATTTCCCATGCCTTGCTCTTGGGTTATTTTGTTGCATAATATCAGTTTCAAAGGCCAAAGCCACATGGTGCCCCCCCTGTTTCTCTCCCCTTATCTTTAAATGTTCCTCTCTCCTTTGTGTAAGTAAGATAAGCATTTTGGCATCTCCAAGCTGCTCTGGTCAGGCCTGCTTTTGAACTGCCTTATAATTGCTTTAATTACTCAGGCCAGAGATATCTCTGTCCTTCACATATGCATTCCTTCTTTATTCCCTAAACCTGCCTATTTTATCTCTAAAATTCCTTTCAGTAGCTAGCTAAGAAAAAAGAAATAGCACTGATGGTATTTTTTCTACATAAAAATTCCAAGGGAATATTTACAGACAAACAGAAACAATAACAGGTTATTCAGGTTGCCAGGCTATGAGTTCAAGATAGAAGAATTAGTTGAATTCTTATGTACCACTTGGAACAGTTTTAAAAATGTAATAAAAATTTAAAAATCACATTTGAAATAGCAACAAAAACATTGATATTCCTAGGAATACGTTTAATAAATTATACACAAGACCATTATAAAAATATTATAAAATACTCTTGTAGGACATAAAAGAAGACAAATGAATAGAAAGATTATGGGTCAATGAATGGGGAAACTCGGTATCGTAAATGTCATCTCACAAATAATTTAAGCATTCTGAATTTCAAACATACCCCAACAGGTGTTATTTTTGTGTATTTTTATGAGAAGATTGTAAAATTTATATTGATAGTGAAGAACCAAGAATGGTTGAAATAATTTTGAATTAGAAAAATTGGGAGGATATGGGGTGCCATACAGGTCCCTCTCTGGGAATGAAGGAATCAGTGCCCCCAAATGCTGAGAGGGCTGCTGATAGACACTTAGTTGTCAACTGCCTTGGGATTGCAAAGTTTAAAGAGCCATCCAACCCAAGACCATGTCCCTTGTCCAAAGTACTTTACTGATCAGTATTGGGTTTAAGGCCCAGCCCTTTATCCCATTTTGGGACAACTGAAAGGTGATCTTAGCTCCAGAGGTCCCAGTGAGGTTGGCTGTGACCTTCACAGAGACTGTATCACAGCTCAACTTCTCCTTCTGCCCAATTCCACTTCCTTCTTTTCTCTTCCACATATTTTAATCCCAAGAGGAATCCCCAATGAACCTCCATGCATGCTAATGTCTACCTCAGGGTTTTCTTCCCCTTTGGGAATCCAACCCATGACTGAGGACTTTCCCTTTCAGATATCAAAACCTATTTATAATAAAGCTATAGTACTTAAGATAATGTAGTACTGACTTCAGGATGAATGAATAGATACATGAAGCAGAAAAAGAGCACAGAAACATAACTTGGTATGTGAGAAATGACATGTTAAATTGAAAAAAAAAATGCACTATTTTGTAACACATACTCTGAAAATTGTCTATTTACATGAGAAAAACACTAAGATGATTGCCAAAAAAATTATGAGGAACAAATGCCTAAATGTTGAAAGCAAAAAAGTCAAATTCTTAATAAAATATAGAATAGTGTCTTTGTGACAAGGTAGGAAAGAATTTCAAACAGATGCAAAGGTTGAAATGATAAGAGATTGAGGAGACAACCAAAATAGTGGTATAGGTAAACACCTGAACTTGCTGCCACACACAACCAAATTAAAACTACAACTAAAAGACAAAATGAATATCATCCAGAACCACAGGAAGGCTGGCTGAGTGGAAATTCTACAACTAGAAGGAAAGAGAAAGCTCACTGAGTCTGGTAGAAGGTGCAGAGGTGTGGAAGTGTGGAAGTACGGAGGTGCAGGCAGAAGGGGTTGGCAGCTGGGTACGCTGTTGTCTTTTTCAATCAGGAGGAAGATACAAACTCCCGACTGCTCTGAACTCCAGTTCCAGGTGAGAATCTGGGGACCCAGACTCATCAGAACAAGAAGGCGTCTTTCTCTCAGAGGTGCTTGCAGCATTCATTGTTCCTGCCCGGGGCTGCAGGACACAGAGCCCCAGGAACCGATCCAGGGTAGAGGATATAGGCAACCGTTGCTGTTTGCACTGCCCTGTGATTCCCTGAGACACCACCCTACCCAAGCTGTGTGCAGAGGCTTTTGCATACGAATGGCCTGGCCTTTCTTTGCCTAAAAACCTATCAAACTGCAGCTGGGTCAGAGAACCCCAGAGCTTCCAAAAGAAGGCCTAAGGCTCATCAAGAGCCTGCATTGTTTCACAGCAGCACCTCATCTGGGCACCTCAAAACCCCAAACAAAGAAGAGGAATCTGCAGCTCTCTCTGTAGCTTCTGCTGGGTGGCCTCATGCAGTGGCTGACTTTGCACCTCCTTGGACATCCAAGAGCCAGTGTACTCAGTGGTCAGAGTGAGGCCATAAAGATTACAACTCTCCACATCCATAAGAAAGACACTCGGGGGATAGACTCAGTGAGTGCCAAAGCCCCACTGAAGCAAGTCCTGCCCCAGAAGGGTGGCTTCAGCACAGAAGTTCTCCCATTGTATATACAATTGGTCCACACAGCCAATTGGGCTGGAGGTCAATTCCTCCCAGTGATACAAACAGCAATCAAGGCTTAACTACAATAAGACTGCACACAGCCCACAAAGGAGTTTCCACCTCAGGTAATTAGAGAGGCTGAGCCAGGTAATTAGAGGGCCCTATAGGACTCCTGACACACCTATCAAGACAGGGAAGCAGCCAAAATGTGGAGACAAAACAGGTCACAAATGAGGAAATGGAGGAAAGCAAACTACTGGATATAGAGTTCAAAACCACGATTATAAGGTTACTCAAGAATCTTCCAGAAATCTCTGAGAAATATAGTGAGACCCTCAAGGATATGAAAAGGGACCAATTAGATATTAAGCATACACTGTCTGAAATAAAAATAATATACAGAGATCCAACAGCAGACTAGAGGATCCCAAGAATCAAGTCAAAGATTTGAAATACAAAGAAACAAAAAACACCCAATTAGAAAAGCAAAAGGAAAAAAGAATACAAAAATATGAAAATAGTGCAAGGAGCCTCTGGGACAACTTTAAGTGTACCAACATCCAAATTACAGGGGTGCCAGAAGAAGAGAAAGAGCAAGAAACTGAAAGCCTATTTGAAG
>PVJC01019414.1:0-30233 GCA_004026665.1 Murina feae
GGGAGCAGGAAAAGGCTGGCCTGACCACGAGGCGGGGTTTTCCCTGCTTTCTGGTGGCTGGAGGAAGATGGGCAGTAGGCAAGCTTGGGAGGCAGGCCACACCCAGCCCTGGTCACAGCTCAAAAAAGAGAACAACATGCAGGGGAGGGCAAGAGTCTGAGAGATCAACATAGAGGGGGTGCCTGCTCCAAGCCTCCACTGTGTGCCTGGGGGCAGGCCCCCGGCAGGTAGACACACACAGGAGGACTGCTCTGAGCCTCAGATGCGGCTGGGGTTAGGTCCCCAGTGACGATACACACACACGCACACATAGAAGGCGCCTGGCAGACTGGGGCCAACATAGGACATCCACTGAGTTGTTCTAGACTGTGAGAGGGGGCAGGCCGGGCTGAGGGACTCCCTCCACCCCGAGTGCACAAATTTTTGTGCACCGGGCCCCTAGTTGATGTATAAAAGCCATTTGACAAAATCCAACACCCATTTCTGATAAAAACTCTCAGAAAAGTGGCAATTGAGGGATCATACCTCAACATAATAAAAGCCTTATATCATCAACCTACAGCAAAAATCATACTCAGTGGGCAGAAACTAAAACCATTTTCCCTAAGAACAGGAATAAGACAGGGATGCCCACTCTGACCATTCCTGTTGGACATAGTACTGGAAGTGCTAACCATAGTGGTCAGACAAGAAGAAGAAATAAAAGGCATCCACATTGGAAAAGAAGAAGTAAAACTGTCCTTATTGGCAGATGATATGATATTATACATAGAGAATCCTAAAGACTCCATCAAAAAACTGTTAGATTTAATAAATGAATTCAGCAATGTAGCAGGATACAAAATGAACACCCAGAAATCTATGGCTTTTTTATGCATCAACAATGAACTCACAAAAAGAGAAACTAAAAGGAAAAAAAATCCTATTTACCATTGCAACAAAAATATTAAGGTACCTAGGAATAAATTTAACAAAGGAGGTAAAGAAATTTTACTCATAAAATTACAGGATGCTGAAAAAAGAGATAGAGGAAGATATAAACAAATGGAGGAATATACCATGTTCATGAATTGGTAGAATCAACATCATTAAAATGTCCATATTAACCAAGGCAAACTATAGATTCAATGCAATCCTCGTTAAAATACCAATAGCATACTTCAAAGACCTAGAACAAACTCTCCAAAAATTTATCTGAAACAAAAAAAGACCCAGAATAGCTTCAGCAATCCTTAGAAACAAGAACAAAATTGGAAGGATCACAATCCCAGATATCAAGCTACATTACAAAGCCACTGTCCTCAAAATTGCCTGGTACTGGCACAAGAACAGACATATAGACCAATAGAATAGAACAGAAAACACAGAAATCTACCCAAGCCATTATGCTCAATTAATATTTGACAAAAGAGGCAAGAGCATACAATGGAGTCAAGACAGTCTCTTCAATAAGTGGTGTTGGGGAAAATGGTCAGTTATATACAAAAAAAATGAAACTAGACCACCAACTTACACCATACACAAAAATAAACTCAAAATGGATGAAGGTCTTAAATGTAAGTCAGGAAACCATAAAATTCTTAGAATAAGCTATAGGCAGCAAAATAGTAGACATTTGTTGTAACAATATCTTTACTGGCACAACTCCCAGTAAATGGCAACTAAGGAGAAAATAAATAAATGTGACTACATCAGTATAAAAAGCTTTCTGTACAGGAAAAGAAACTAGCAACAAAACAACAAGAAAGCCCACTGTATTGGAGGACATATTTGTCAATGCTATTGCTAATAAGGATTTAATTTCCAAAATTTATAGGGAACTCATAAAACTTAACAAAATGAAGATAAACAATCCAATCAAAGAATGAGCAAAGGACCTAAATAGACATTTTTCAAAAGAGGACAATATGGAAGATCAGGAGACTTATGAAAACATACTCAAAGGCATTAATCATCCCAGAGATGCAAATCAAAACAACCATGAGGTACCACTTCACACCTGTCAGAATGGCTATCATCAACAAATCAACAAAAGACAAGTGCTGGAGAGGATGGGAAGAAAAAGGAACCCTCTTTCATTTCTGGTGGGAATGTAGCCTGGTGCAGCCACTGTGGAGAACAACATGGCATTTCCTCAAAAAATTAAAAATGTAACTCCCATTTGACCCAGTAATCCCATTTCTAGGACTATAAACCAAGAAACCAGAAACACCAATCAGAGAGGATATGTGCACCCCTATGTTTATAGCAGTACTATTTACAATAGATAAGATTTGGAAACAGCCTAAGTGCCCTTCAGTAGAGGAGTGGATTAAAAAACTGTGGTCCATCTACACAATGGAATATTACACTGCTGAAAAAAGAAGGAATTCTTTTTAAAAAAAATAAGTTTTATTTATTTTTTTAAAGAGAGGAAGGGAGAGGGATAAAAAGTTAGAAACATTGATCAGCTGCTTCCTGCACACCTCCTTCTGGGGATGTGCCCACAACCAAGGTACATGTCCTTGACTGGAATTGAACCTGGGACCTTTCAGTCCACAGGCTGATGACACTCTATCCACCAAGCCAAACAGATTAGGGCAAGAAGGAATTCTTACCATTTGCAACAGCATGGATGGAACTGGAGAGCATCATGCTAAGTGAAATAAGCCAGTCAATGAAAGATAAATATCACATGATCTCACTCATTTGTGGAATATAATGAACAACATAAACTGATGAACAAAGATAGAATCAGAATTATAGAAACATCAAACAGACTGGCCAACCTATGAGGGAAGGTGGGGGGAGAAGGGGTAAGAGATTAACCAAAGGATTTGTATGCATGCATATGAGCATAACCAATGGACACAGACGGAGGATTGGGGGGAGGTGAGGGAATATGCTGGGGGGTTGGGGTGGGTGGGGAGAGATCAAGGGAAGGAATGGAGACATATGTAATACAATAAAGAATTTAAAAGAAAAAAAGAAATTAGTAGGAAACATATGGGATTGAATGAAGCAGATTTGCATTGTGGAAAAGGAGGGAAGATGGTGAAACAAGTCAGAACCAGATGAGAGAAGACATGGTAAATGATCCCTTTGAGGACCTGGATTGGAGCCACAGGGACTTAGGAGCCTTTCTGTGTTCTTGGATGAGGTCTGACTTAATGGGTATGAGGATGGGAAGTTTGATCTGGTGATGATATGCAGGGTGCACTAAAGAAATTGGGAGGGGAATGCCAGTTTAGGAGACAACTAAATGAATTCAGGCAGGAGGTGAAGAGGCGGCATGGTGATGGCCATGAGAAAAGTACATGAATTCAAGGAACATTTGGAAAGCAGAATCAACAGGACAATGTGATAGATTAATGATAGAGGACCATGTGCAGGGAGGAGTCAGCCAGGAGTGCAGGAAGGGTGTTGGGTATTGGAACGGTAGGAAGTGATGACAGAGGAATGACTTCCGGGTGGGAAATATAATTTGAAGACTAATATTCTGCGATTAACTTAGGACCACTGCAGTAATTATGTGATTTTTCAGCAGAGATGGCTGATGGGCAATTGGAGATAGTGGTCAGTTAAGTCAGTGATTATACTTTGGAGGGGCAGAACTGGGAGCATGGGAATCCCGAATAAAGATTATATAGAGTAAAGAACAGATGGTCAAGCTCATAAAAGGGAAATTCTAACAGCCATGGTTAGAAAGAGTTCATATTATCTTGTGATACAAGGCCATATTTATATCAGATCAATGTTACCTCAAATTTGGCATTACCTTTCCTCATGATAAATGTACCATGTGGTCTCACTGAAGCAGCCTCAGAGTTTTTTCACTGGATTCAGGCTAAATGCAGTTCTATCAGATGACTGTACTTCCTCACAAGTTTCTCTGGGCATGGCTAAGTTAGGAATGTACATATACAAACTGTTACTAAACTTCATAAAGCAGCTGGATGTATTTTGTGTTTGTGTGTGTGTTCTAGTTACTATTACTGCATAACAACTACCCATCTTTTTGACTTGGAACAACTATTTTAATAGGCTCTCCAATTTTATGGGTCAGGAGTTCCAAAAGGTGACAATGGGAATGGCTTGTCTTTGCTCTGTAGTGTCTGGAGCTGAAGCCCAGAAGAATGGAAATCTGAGGTGACTCAACAGCTAGAGTCCAGAATCTCCTGAAGGTGTTTCCATTCACATGCCTAGTGTTGGATGTTGTCAGCCAGATCAGACCTGGTTTTGTTGACCACAGCATCTTTTTAGGGCCTTTCCACATATCCTGTGCTTCCTCACAACATGACTACTTCAAGGTAGTTGAACAGCTTACATGGTGGCTCAGGACCCAAAACCCAGCAACTGAGCTAACAAAGCAGAGCTGCATGCCTTTTTATGATCTAGTTTCACAAGTCACATAGAGTGGTCTCTGTTGCATTTTCTTGGTGGCAAATAAGTCACTAAAGGTTAGACTCAAAGGGAGAGGATATAAACCCACTTCTTGATGAAAACGTGTCAACATATAAACCCACTTCTTGATTAAAATGTGTCAACATATTTTTTAATATGTTTAAAACCACCACAGTATATATTTAATCTATGTAGTACAATTTCTTGGTCCTTGAGGGTCTTCTACTTTTTAAATTTCTCATAACTTGTCCACTTTTGATTGATTGAATGGTAGGTTGATATCACAAGAAATTTTTAATTTTTTGCTATGTAGCAAAAAGTTGCCTTTGAATTTTCAAATTACCATCCAAAACTCTAAACATCTAGGAAGTAACATGTGTTTAGTACTTTTATGTTATACCTTTAAAGAACGCCAAAGAATGTGTGAATCATGAAGAATGTCCTGGTCTGCCTGCTCTGTGACCTTTAAGGTCCCAAGGTTTAGTTCACACTGCAGATTGGGAGCTAATAAAGCAACAGAGCTGCTTCCATTACATGCTTGGTATGTGGATGAATAACTTGTTTGGTCTCTTTACTGCCCATGTGTCAAGGTAAAAAAAGGTACATAGTTTGGTATTAGGACTGAAATGCTTTTTTTCTTCATGAGGAGTGTGAGCATAATTGAGCTGTAATGAACACAGCTGAGGTCATTTCCTGGGGATTAATGAGAGGGAGAATGTGTTCATGGCCCGAGGCTTAGTCTTCATCATTAACCTAGTTGGTCATTAATATTGTCTGGGAATGCTTTATGTTAGGCCATTACAACTAGTGCCATATGCTGCTACAATTGGGAACATGAACATTACCTGTATCAACAACTATTTATTTTCCTCTCCACTCCTCACAATTACTGAGTGAGGCTGCCTTTCTAATACATACTCCAAAGGCATGAAGCACGAAGGGCAGGACAAATTAAAAACTTCCTTTCCCTCCTCTTCCCTTGGTAAGCACCAAGGATATGAAGACACATGTCTAAATACCACCTGATCCCTGTTCTCATGAAGTTTAGAGTTCAGTTAGGAAGTCCAATAAACAATGTCAACACAGTAAGATAAATGTTATGGCAAAGGAAATGTCAAAGTGCCTATGGCACAGGAGCCCAGAGTAGGAAGCTCTAAAGGGCACTGATGTTTCAGGTAAATTGTGAAGGACTAGGGGTCGGATAGGTGGGTGATTGTGAGGGGGAGTTCCAGGTGTAGGGAAGAGAAGATGAGAGAGAAAATGTAAATGAGAGAGCTGTATGCTCCAGCAACTATGTGACATGTTGGTATGGGGAAGGCAAAAGGGAATGGAGGAGATGAGGCCAAACCCTGGCCAGGAACAGACACAAAATGTCTCTGAATAAATGGTAGGAAGTTTAAACTTTATCTTGAATTTTATTAATAGTCATTAATTATTTTAAGCAGGGAATGACATGATCAAAATTGAGTTGCAGAAGTAACACTCTGGAAGTAATATGAAGAATGGCTTGAAAGAAAGGGTGACCCAAGGGGAGGGAGTCTGGATTAGAAGTTATGGAAGTCAAGCAATAAAGTGAGCTTGAACTAATGCTGAGCCATTGGTAATGGAGGTGAGAGCTGAGATTAGTGAACTGTTGAAGTGGGAGAGAGAGGTAGGTGGTTAGTAAAGACTCTCATTAATAAGCAGAATAAATGGTTGCTCAACTAACTTAAAAATAGAGACTTCTTTACTTAACTTATCAAGTCCAGATGTGCAGTTGTTTCCAGGCTCTGGCTCTAGTCCCACTGCCACTCCCATCCTCTTGAATGTCTTGGTTTGGCCATCTCTGTGGGTTTTGTCTTCAGGCTGGCTTTCATTACATGGTCTCAAATGGCAGCCAGCAGCAACTGTTCAATATGCTTCCTTATTGAAGCCCAGTGGGAAAGCATTTCTCCTCAAAATAAGAACAATAAATTCTTCCTTTCTTTTTGAGAGGACCAACTCAGATCGTCTGCCTGCCCCGGAAAAGGTCAAGAACCCATTGGCTTAAGCCTGGGGTGCTGAGATGGTCACTCGCCAAGAGGCTGGAGTCGCCATGCTTGGCTTGATCTATCAATATTTTCTGAAGCTTGCAATGGGGTCAGTTTCTACAGTCTCACATAAAGGGGAAGGAAGAAGGTGGGTGTGGTTGCTATGTGAACAACTAATAGTATCTCAACCCAGGAAGGAGAAAGGGAGGAAGAAGGAAGTCAGTATGCAGAGTGTAAGTTTCTTCAGTGCATGGCTACCTCTGATTCATTGGTGATCCAGTAAACAGCTATCAAATGAGTAAAGGCATTTAGGAAGAGGTAGTGTCTGAGTTTAAAGATGCAGCAGGTGATGCAGTAGAGGAAGAGTTTCAGGCAGAGTTAAAAGAATGCAAGTTAAAGGAAATGCAAGTAACAAATGCTGAAGTGATATGTGGGTCAGAGGGAGGAGTCAAGCATGGCCTCAGATCTTTATGCTGGTGAGGACACGGTGGAGGCCACAGGGAAGAAAGGACTAATGACACCTTCATTTTGGATAGTTCATTTCAGGGGCTTGTGAGACATTCTAATAGAGGTGTTTGGCCATCATTAGATATATTCATGGGAAGTTGGATAACATTTCTGACTGAACATACAGATTCAGAGTCATCTGTATTCAGGTGAGTGTTAGGACAACATGGGAGAGGGAAAAACACCTACCTGAAGCTATGAGCCATGGATGAGGAATTGAAGGGTCAGGTACTGGGAAGAAAGCCCATAAAAGAGGCAAAAAACAAAAATGAGAGAGGTGGAAAAAGGTCCAGAAGCATAAACTGTCTTGGATGACAAGAGAATTACAAGAAAAACAGAGGTGATGATTAAGACTGCTAAGTGCTACAGCGAGATAAAGGAAAATAAAAAACTGAAAAATACTTACTGGATTTGCCAGACAGCATATCAGTAGTGACCTCAATGTGTGAGATGCTTTCTAAATGTGATAAAATCAGAAGCCAGGTTGCAGGTGAATGAAGAGGAAATAGGAGGTGAACAAGTAAACAGAGAGGAGAATATAGGAGGTGGGGAGAAGAGACACTGGATGGTAGCCTAAAGGGTGGGAGGAAACAAGGCAGAGATTTCAGAGATGGGGAAATTGGGAACATTAATAAAGACTAAAGGATAAAGGTTCACAGAGATTGAAAGATGAGAAATATAAGGAGTTTGGAGGGAATGTGAGCAGTGCTTCCTCTCACAGTTCCAAGATGGCTGTTTAGCTTCAAACATCATGTCTCTTTGTTATGGTGACTCTGCCGGACGACCACCAGAGCCAAAGGGTAGAATTTAGCAGCCTTTATTCAGCTGGCCAGCTGGTCTGCAGTGCCAGTACCGCACTGAAGCGAGGACTGATACTTCAGCCCCGAACAGATGCAGAAGCAAGCTTTTATTCACAAAAACCACAAAAGGTGATGCACAAAGTTTGTTGCTCTATTTCTCACAGACTCATAAGTTTTGGCTAGAGCATGACTATTTCCTTATCTCTAGCAGTAGCAGTAAGTCCTACTGAGCTGCAAACTAGCTTGGGCAAGTTGACCTTTACACCTTATTCCTAGCACCAAAAGCAAAAAGAAGAGGGACAGTAAAGAGTTCTTCTGTGTCTCTATTTTTGTGAAGGAGGAAAATCGCTCCCAGAAGGCCCCTAGAATAGTTTCCCTTATTTTTCTTTTCTTTTCTTTTTTTAAATCTTTATTGTTGAAAGTATTACATATGTCCCCCTTTTCCCCTCATTCATCTCTTCTAGCCCACCCCCACCCCCCACCTCAGGCCTTCACTGCCCTATTGTCTGTATCCATGGGTTACACATATATGCTACAAATTCTTTGGTTGATCTCTTCTCACCCATCCACCTTCCCCCTCCTTCCCTCTGAGGTTCAACAATCTGTTCCATGCTTCTATGTCTTGAATCAATTTTGTTTGTCAGTTTATTTTGTTCATTAGAGTTTACATATGAGTGAGATCATGTGATACTTATCTTTCTCTGACTGGCTTATTTCACTTAGCATAATACTCTCCAGGTCCCTCTACGCTGTTGTAAGAACAAAGTCACTTATGTGACATGTTGCAGATTGGTTCACTCAACCCATTCTGAAAGCCCCTCTCTAGAATGCTCTCTTAAACCATAGAGACTGGGAATCTAAAAAAGGCATTTTCTAACCAGCTGAATATACATATATACATATGTATGTATACATTTCTCAACTAGCTGCCTCCCACTCTTGTTCCTTGATCCTTTAGGTTCTTTATTTATCCTTCAAGAATTTCTCCCCTAGCCCTAACCGGTTTGGCTCAGTGGATAAAGCCTCGGCCTGCGGACTTAAGGGTCCCAAGTTCGATTCTGGTCAAGGACATGTACCTTGGTTGCCAGCACATCCCCAGTGGGGAGTGTGCAGGAGGCGGTTGATTGATGTTTCTCTCTCATCAATGTTTCTAACTCTCTATCCCTCTCTCTTCCTCTCTGTAAAAAATCAATAAAATATATATAAAAAAAGAATTTCTCTCCTAATAAGCAACATTGTCCCTTGTCATTCTCTATAGCACTACCTCATTCTTTGTAAAGGCTGTGTAATATTATATCATATGAATACTTCATAATTTATGTATTAACCCTTCTTGATAGACATTAGGCAATTTCAATATTCTGTAATTACCAATAGTCCTGCAGTGAACATCAGTGTGCTCCATCTTTGTGCAGGGGCCTGAGAATACAGTAGGATAAATTTCTAGATGTAAAATGCTGACTCAAGGGGGATATCATTTCAAATTTTTGTAGATATCATCATATTAGTGTCTTAAAAATGCATCATGTCAGTTTGTTTTTTAAAATTAAACTTTCAAAGTTCTAGGAATATAAGAAGTGATTCTTATTTGCTGGTAGGGAATATAGGGACTAAAGGAAAGTGAGCTATTCTCCAAAGGGTAGTTAGAATCTTACTTTATAAACAATTGCAGCATTAAAAGTCTGTAAAATTCAAGTGGCAAGTGAGTAGTGAATATCAATTACACAGCTGCTGCATTTCAAAGGCAGATGGCCTTTTAATTTTATATCCCAAGAATTATACCCAAAGTTTGTCTCTTCCTCAGATTGTGCCCCCACCGTTGTTTTGTTTTGTTTTTTACCTTCAAGAAAATGCTTTATTGTACTTTTTTTGCACAACCAATTAATTTTAACCAAAAGCACAAGGAAACATTTTACTAAGTAGATATCTAGGGTCAAGATTTAATCCATTAATATATAGTTAGTCCCAATAATTATTTACCACTGAGGAATTCCATAAAAAAATTATAACACATGGTCCCTACCTTCAGTGACTTTACAATCTAGGTTGAGAAATCAACATATAAAACTTAAATGCTTACACACCAAATTAAAAAAAAAACAATCTCTAAGTGCCAAGTTGTATAATTTAACTATTCATGTTTGCCAATACAAAGAAGGAAGAGGTTGCTTTGCATGGGAGTCATCAGGGATTCTGTGAGACAGGTGGGTGTTGGCTAGGTTTTGTGAGGCAGGAGGGAGAAAGTGGGAAGGCACTGGGAGCAAGGTGTGATTGCCACGAGCAGACGGAGCTGAATAAGGCCTCACTGAGCAGGGAGAGTGTGTGTGATGGCTGAAGTAAGTTTGGGTGGGTGGGGTGGGAGCAAATAGCAAAAGTCATCTTGGTAGGAATATATAGGAAATCATAGGAGATGAGTGTGATAAACTGGAAGGAACATTTGGGGGAAAGAAGTTGTGTAGTGTATGCAGAATGGTCCTGTAGATCCAAAATGGGTCATGCTCTTGGCTCTCATACTCAACAATTTGAATTTGAAATGGACCCTTCTTAGTTCCAAAGCTATGTGACTTTATCTAAATTTTCCCTGCCTTTAGAAATTAAGACAACTGTTTTTTCAGGACTTAGATAAATGTTCAAGAAACACTTCTTTAATCAAAGTCTTGGGGTGGTGGCAGGAGGAGATTGAGGTTGGGGCGATAGGTGGGGACCTGAGCAGTACCGCAGGCATAAAGCTGCACAAGGCCTGTCCCAGTGGTACACTGGTGTGGGGATGGCAGTACAGGTGCAACTCAAGAGGAATTTCAAAGCCAGAAGCCTCAGGCCTTGCTGATCCATGCAGAAGATGAGTCTATTAAACAATCTAATAAGTATTCATCTAGGGTCCACTGTGTTCCCACCCCCATACAGGATGCTGGAAGGCAGTGAAAAGCTGAGCAAGAGCGTTCCTTCATTCAAGGAGGTACAGTGTGGACAGTTTAGTGTACAGAAGAAGGAAGGACAACGTCAAATAAGGTGGGAGCCGAGGAAAGGTGTCAACAATATGTGCAGAGATTCAAAGATGGCTGGGGTGTCAGGGTGGCATTGAGGTTGTGAGCCTGGTGGACACAGTGGGATTCATCTTGTTGGGCTAAAGAAGAGAGTCTGGGGAGTGGGCACCGACCAGAGCAAAGGAAAGCATGAGGGACATCAGAGGTGCATTGGAAGGGTAACCAGTCATTCAGAAGGTTTAGATGGAGTCGCTGTGGGTTGAGGGTAGGAATTCAGGACAGAAATCTTCTTTCAGGCTTTGACTTTTAGGCTGAGGACTGTTGTTTTGTTTTTAAATGTGGTAACAAATGAGGGTCTACTATGTATTCTTGAGCGGGGGTGGGTGTTACTGGGGAGGGGAAATGGAGGTAAGCTGATCAGTTGCGAAATGATCACAGGAGCTCTGAAAAACATGAGGAACCTGAGTGGTGAAAGGGTATAACATCTACTGGGGATGGAGCCGAAAGAAAAACAAGAGGGGCTGAAGTTTTGAAAGCCGGCTCAGCGAAGTCCTAATGGTAGTAGACATTAAGCTACTCAGTGGTTCTCAGAACTTCAGACAACCCAAGAACCTTGGGAATTTGTTTAAAATTCAAGTTTAACCTATGAGATTCTAGTTTTCTGGGTCTAGTGTGGCTGTAATCTTTAAAAACTACCCCAGATATTCAGTTGCAGATGGCCTGAGAATCACATATTGAGAAATTCTCTGTGTCCCAATGTGTCTATAAACACCCTCATTTGAATATAGGCTTGCAGAAAGCACTTCTTTCCCTGAAGAAAGAAGGACTTGGATGGAAAAGTAATGCCAGGGAGTAAATTCTACAATCCTTGATGAACTCTTCTGGTACATAAAAAGTGAGCATCTGCTGAATGAATTTTCACAGTCCTTCCTAATATTAGCTGTGGTCTAAGAAGATGTCTTATACAATGATTGATCTAGGGTGATTTGATAGGTCACATTTTAATTTGCATAAAGACAATTTGTCTGGCTCCTGCAATTCCAATCCGATTTTGTTAGTTTTCTATAATGATGGGGTGGTGGTCTTTTGCTTATCTCCCCCGGGGAAGACACCCGTGTATCAGGTCAGTATTTCATAACAATGGTGTTGATGGTCAGGAAAACACTTCCCAATGTTTGAAACTTTTCAAAGAGTGCATGTGTCTTTCAACCTGAAAATAGACTTAAAAGAGGTCCAGTAACTACTCAGAGATGAAAGATATGTGTGCAGGGAGAGAAAAGCAGTTGAATTTTAAAAAGAATCATCTATTTCATATGAAAGCAGAGTTATATTTTCCCCTCAGCCTGCTCCTGCATAATTTTATTCTACTTTTCTAATTATGGTAATAGAACAAGAAAAATCCAGACTGCTGCTCACATTGTCACTACTTTCCTCAAGAGAAAAAATAAATAAGTAAATTGGTAGTCAGTATTCATGCCAGAGAACAGGAAACAAAGACAGGATGTGAATTTTCTTTGTCTGAGTTTTCCTTGGCATGGTTCTCTCCTTTTTCTTCCCAAAGTCATTTGAAAGGGTATCACTCAAGACCAATGAAAGGAATCTGGATGAGAAACTGAGTGTAAAGTTGATATCAATCAATAGTATATTGGTCTATCAATGGACTTTGAAATGCTCTTCAAAAATGGTTACATTTTACTGTGGCTAAATGAATAGAAAATAAAATTTCACTGAGCAAGTCCTCCTTTGTCTAAAAGAATGAACTTTAGAGTATCTAAAATATATGTTTCCCCTTTAATGTGTCAAAGGCTATTGATTGGGCAAGAAGGAACTGTGTCTGGAGCATCTTAGGGACAAAGGGTATGTTTTTAGTTCTGGCTCTGGAAGGTGTGGCATTAAAAGGAGAAGAAACAGAAGGTTAGCATTTGCTCTACAAATTTATTTAAAAAACACTGTGCAAATGTCACTCCTGACAATCTCCAGCCAGAACAAGTGGGACATGTCATGTGCTCTTGCTCTTTACCATTTTGTGGTTCATTTTTAGAGAGAGTGACTTCTCACTGGGGGTTCTTCTCCTTGATTGACATATAGCAAGCTTGGGCTGTAATAACAGAGTACCAAAGATTGAGGGGTCTAAAAACCAGAAATTTCTCACAGTTCTGAAGACTGAAAGCTGAGATTAAGGTGCTGGGGATTCAGTATGTGGTGAGGATTCTCTTCTGGTTTACAGAGGGCACCTTCTCGCAGGGTCCTCATATGATGGAGAGTGAGCTCTGGTGTCTGCATCTTATAAGGACACCAGTCCAATCAGATTAGGCTAAACCTTATGACCTCATTTCACCCAATTACTTCCGTATCTCCAAATACAGTCATACTGTGGATTAAGGCTACAATGTATAACTTGGGGAGAGCACAAGCATTCAATCCATAGCAATTGACTAACATAGCTTCACGGAAGCCCCAGCCCTTTCTGAGGTGTTGATTTTCATCTGTGTGTAATGGTCTCTGATTCATCCTTCAGTTAAAATTAACAGTTTTATTAATGTGTATTTTGTTGCTTGTGACAAATGGGTGCAAATGTCTTATCAAAGAGCAATGTCAGAAGTCAGAAACCAAGAATCAGAGAAAATCTATAAACAGAATTAATGGCTAATAAGTGAATGAATTTGTAAATAACAAAGCATTTTCCTTTTACCAAAATGGTCACATTTCAACTATTTTGCATTTTCCTGCTATTTGGAGTCCAGAGGCCATGATCTTAACCATCATGCTATTTTTGAATAATGTTTCTTTAATATGAAGTGAGCACATCTTATGAATTCATATTATGATTCAACATTTAAATATCAGCCAGTGTGGTTCAGTGGTTGAGCCTTGACCCATGAACCAGGAGTTAAGGTTCGATTTTCAGTCAGGACACATGCCTGGATTGCAAGCTTGACATCTAGGAGACAACTGATAAATATTGATTTCTCTCTCATCAATGTTTCTCTCTCTCCCTTTCGTTTCCTCTTTCTGAAATCAATAAAAATAAATATCTTATGATGTGAAACCACACTGTCTAATAATCATCTATCACTATGTAAACTTACCACACTATTACTGACTATATTCCTCTTCACCTCCTCATCCCTCTCTTCCCTCTATCCCATCTGACAATCACCAGTTTGTTCTTTGTCTCTATGAGTGCTTTTGTTTTGTTTTCTTTGTTCATTTATTTTGATTTTTTAAAATTGTACTTATGCCCTAGCCAGTTTGGCACAGTGGATAAAGCGTCAGCTTGCGGACTCAAGGGTTCCAGGTTCGATTCCAGTCAAGGACATGTAGTTGGTTGCAGGCACATCCCCAGTGGGGAATGTGCAGGAGGCAGCTGATCGATGTTTCTCTTTCATCATTGTTTTTAGCTCTCTATCCCTCTCTCTTCCTCTCTGTAAAATATCAATACACACACACACACACACAAATATATAAAATTGTACTTATAAGTGAAATCATGCAGTATTTGTCTTGCTCTGTCTGACTTATTTCACTTAGTATAATGCCTTCAATGTTTGTTCAAGTTGTCAAAAATGCAGGATTTCCTTCTTTCTTGTGGCTGAATGATATTCCATTGTATACACCACATTTTCTTTATCCAGTCATCCATTGACAGACATTTAGGTGGTTTCCATGTCTTCACTCTTGTGAATAATGCCACAATGAGATCCTGATTTCAGTCCCTTTAGATATGTACCCAGCAGTGGAATTGCTGGTTCGTATTCATTTTCCATGTTTGCCAATCAGTGAAGCTCACTCAAGTTTTTGGTGTCCAAAGTTTTACTGGTGTTCGGACATATACTCCCACATGGCTGGTCTTTAGTCTCCAACCCTTCTGGAGGTGGAACTAATATAATGTGGCCCAAAGTCCCCACCATAAATCATATTGCCAGAGTGCCCAGTGACCAAAGCCTCAGGCAAATAAAGACACTCCTAATAAGCATGACAGTCCAGGAGCTTAGGTAGAGATCACCTCCCAGTAGCTGAGGGCATAGGTGAGACCTCTCCTTGGGTAAGATTACTTATTCACTGCATAGCACCTCCTACCTAACACTCAGGCCTCAGTTTCCCCATCTATTCCTCAGGAAAGCCTTTCTTTCTCATCAGTATGAGTTTTCCATTTGTTTTATGGTCTCATAAACACCACATCTTTTTCCTTCATAGTATATCACACCATTTACATGAATGACTTGAGTAAGTAACACATTAATGTCTGTTTCCTTGAATTATACATCCCATGAGGGCAAGGACTGAGTATGCCTTGATCACCACTACAAATACAGCTTTTGGCACAGTGCTGGGCTCCAAAATGGCCTAGGAAACAAATAAGTATAGATTGGTGCCTTTAGAAAAGACAACTTGCAGACTGGCTAACCATTTGTGTGATTTTGGATAAGTGAACCAGGGAGTGAATGTTTGTGAGATGCTTGGGACAGCGTCTGGCAAAGTAGGTGTGTTAGCGCTCCCCATCTCCAAGCCTACCCTCCCTTGATTGAAAATGACTCTGTATGGAATAAAGCAGTTTAATTCTAGATGTAAGAGACCTGGGCAAGGCCTGGAGGCTGGAGAGACATGGGGAAGACCTTGAATTTAATGCTTTGCTAAGGAAATACTTTCCACTTGGGAAGAGTGAAAACAGAGCTCCTGAGCTTTTACACATTCACTGGCCCTTTGTCTAATAAATCTTTATGGCTTGCACCACAGGAGTAGGTGTCTAGAATTATTTCTGAATTCTGGGACAACATTTATTTCATGGAGATGATTCTAGAACCTTCTCCTTAGTTTCCTCTCACTCATGTCTTTTTCTTAGTGATGCTTCCTTGTGCTGTAGTGCGCAGAAAGGCCACCCATTCCATGATGACTTTGCTCTCTTGCTTCTCCTCACCTTCAGCCTCCTCCTTCCTCTGTCCCAGCTTAGCCAAAAAGTACATATTAAATTCTTCTAATTTTTCCCAACAGAGAAATCCTTCTGGACCCTTAATTATCCATGTGGCCCTCCTCTGAATTCCTTTCAGGCTGCTGGCTCTTTTCTGGCTCCTGATCTGTCTTCTCTAAAACAGCTCATTTAGTTCATAGTGATTATGGTTAGGTTCCTACAAGGACAGCCAAGGTGATGACTGCAGTGAGGAAGGTAAGATGTGCTGCAGGAGTAGAGGTTAGGATGATTCAAATTCTGACTCTCACACTTAATAGCTACCTGATACCAGGCAAGTTACCTCTTCAGCTACTTCACTTGCAAAATGGATAAAAATCATACTTGCATTTTATGGGTTGTTATAAATATTAAGTGACCTGCTGGGCCACAGCAAGTACTCCCTCCATGGGAGGTTTTATTATTATGGTAGCAGCAATAAGCTACCCACCCTCTTCCCAATAGCTCTCCCAATGGTTAGCCATACGCCCACATTCCTGACACTAAATCAATATAGTCTTTCAGGGTAAGGTTTTGCTGCTAGAAAACCTTCTATTGCACCTAGAACAATGCATAAGGATAGAAGAGGAGGCCATTTTTTTCCATAGAAACTTTGCCAAGAGGTTGAATATCAGAACAGAATGAATTAAAGATTTCTGAACCTAGCATTCTTGTTATCTTGTATCTAGACTACAGAATAATCTTTGGAGAGGTCTCCTTGTCTCTGTGATGCTGAGCAAATGTTCATTTCCCTAGATCTGTCACAGTTTATGCTCTGAAAGTTTTAAAGCCCAGAAAACTCTTCTCAGTCCTAGGGAAATGGAAGCAGTAGGTGATCCTACATATCTTGGCTTTTTAAATCTCAAGAGCCTTGACACAAATGCCTCCACTTCATGCCACCATTCATCCACTGCTGGGTCAGCCTCCTCCTGGGCTTAAATCCTGCTCTGCTGGGCACAGTGATACGATGGCAGCCATGGGCATCAGAGTAGAAGGTAGAGGTGATGGAACTTAGCTGAACAAAGGACGAAAGGGTCTTTCTCCTCTGTGTAGTCTATGACTCCTTGGCACTTAATGCGCCTTACTATATGCTTCACGTTTGCTCCAAGTATAATTTCTTAAAATGGAAGCCAGAGTGATAAGCATATTCTTCTTTTATCTTGTTTATATTTCTATAAATTTAGGAAAAAACAAAATAAAAATCTATTGAGAGCTGGGGTTTTCTGGATCTGGCAGAACTATAGTTGGCAGAGTGAAGGGGGAGATGACAAATAGGTTTTAACTTGTGGGCTGTTTCTGGTCAGTTGTTAACAGGTATCCAGGATGGCTGCAGTGGTATGATGAGAAGTGGTGTGAGGTATGAGGCTGTAACTAGGCTCGGGAGGGAGGAAAGGAGAGAGAGAGCGAGAGCGAGAGCGAGAGCGAGAGCGAGAGCGAGAGAGAGAGAGAGAGAGAGAGATAGAGATATCTGTGATCAACCAACTATGTCTGTCATGTCACAGAAGGAAGCAAGGGGCACACAGGCTACATATTCTCTTCACTAATTTAGGAAGACAATCAGGAATGAGAAGTTGCATCAGCTTTCTCCTTCCTTGCTGTTTCCTCGGGGACAGTAATAATGAAGGTAAAGCTGTAAGGAAGGAGGATGCTGTGTTGGAGATATGCCCAACAGGGGGTGGAGGCCGGAACAAATGTGTTGTGATTCATGGTAACGACTCTAAGAAAGTAAATGAGAAGGTAGACAGGAGTTCATTGTTAATCCCCCTTTGGCATTACGCACTTGGTCTCTCTTCTCTTTTGGTTTTCACATTAGCATTTTATACCAATAAATAGCCAAAGGTACTAACTCATTTGCTGGTGTGTCTGAGATCATTTGCGTATCCCAGGCATTGTAGGGAGATGGATCTCACTGATACCCGGGGGCAGATGGAGGCTGATAACAAAGGCTTGAGGATAAAGAATGTGACCTGCACATGGACACAGCTGTGAACCTGACCAGACAAGGACATGACAGTCTTTCTGAGCAGATAGCAAGAGGGACATGAAGAGGCAGAGAGTTCCCACTACAGGTCAAAGGGCACACTGTACCCCACGTCTTAGAGCAGAAGACCAAGAGTCAGTTCTTTCCATTGGGCACAGGCAGGCATGTGCCTGCCTGTGAGCAGCCTCGTTGGGTCAGGCCAGAATTTTATTGCTTTGGCCAAAGGCCTTTGCAGAAAATATACTCATCCAACATGTTTATGAGTTTATATATATTACCCAGTCCCTCTTGGCTTTTTTTCTTCCTTTCTTGTTTTGGGGTTGGGAGGTGGGTTATGACTACAGTAGTTCCTTGTTATGCCAGGTGATCACAATTTCTATCTTCTCTCATTAAAATAAAGACACTTCTTGTTATGTAATTTAAGAGACAGTAATAATAATAGGAAAAAAATTTCTTAATAAAGTGCTTAGGCAAAGAGAACTATAGCATGCTGCTATACTTCCAAAGGTTTTATTTCATTTTGTTTATTTTGACCCAGTTTAAATTGCTGCCTCCTGTTTTCTGCAATTATTTTTGAGATAATATTGCTTTGCAAAAGCTTACAATGTTGCATTTATGCACATTTTTGTATATGCAGAGACTTTCCATTTTAAGAAGTACATTTTATTCTTTAAAACATGGGTTAAACTACCGCTTCCATATTCTTGCCCACCTCCTCTCTCCAACTCCTAAAAAAGAACTGTCCATTCTTAGCCCAGCTGGAACTGTACTGTACGTACTGTGGCCCCTCCCTGTCTCCTCCGCCCCAGCCCCGCTGGACAAGGGGCAGTTCAGAGTTTATACAGTGCCTTTGGCATATGACTCTGATGGGGCCTGTCACAAAATGTGAGCTGGGGACAGTTTCTTGGCTGAGATAAGAAAGCTTGGAGAGACTGAGGCACCAGAAACTGAACTGGAAAAATTCATGGAATTTACAGGGTTGGAGAGACTGCAATGGGACTATCCTTTGCACCCAAAAGCAAACAAACACAAAATCAGCCTGTATTTACAGTTTTGTATTCACTTGACTTTCCAGCAAATCTGAGCTTCCTGGTGAATTAGGTCTTTAGTGGAAGCTAGGTGTTTCAGCAGCTATCATAAGTCCTCCAAGTAAACAGGGCATCACAAGAGCAGATGTGAAGTCCTGGGTGGCTTTCCCACTGCCTGATCCCGCAGCACCTCAGGGGGCTGAACCCCTGGGATAACCTGCGCCTGAGTTTACAGAGGCTGGTCCTTCTTGGAATCGCTAGTTTCCCCACTTACAAAAAGTGGAGAGCCTGGCCAGGGTGGCTCAGTTGGTTGAGTGTCATCCTGTATGACAAAGAATTGCTGGTTTCATTCTTGGTCAGGGCACATGCCTGGGTTGTGGGTTTGATCCTTGGTCAGAGCACTTACTGAAGGGGACCAATCGGTGTATCTCTTTCACATTTTCTCTCTCTCTCTCTCTCTCTCTCTCTCTCTCTCTCTCTCTCTCTCTCTCTCTCTCCCTCTCCCTCTCCCTCATTCTCTTTCTCTCCCAGCTTGTTCTTTCCAAGCATGTCCTAAGGTGAGGATTAAAAAAAAAACACAGAGAACCTCAGCTTATCACATCCTTATACGGCCTGGATAGATAGAAGATTAATGTGAGACCCTGGGCTAGACATGCTAAGAGACTCAGAGGGCAGATGCTATGCAAATGAAGGATGCAATAAGAGCCACACTCCACACACCTGGGCCCACCCTAACCTTTGGGTAGCCTCCTTGGAAATAAATGAGAGCAGATATTTAATAAAGCTTGTGTTTTTGAGAAGATTGTGGTAGTGAATCTTGCCGAACAGATTTAGGCTTCAGCGACATTTTTATGCCATTACACATAGTGTCAGGAGGTTAACGCAATGCAGAATGTGCTCACTGTAGTAGAAGAAAACCCTTTATGTCTTTATTAGACTTTCTTTAAAAAAATAATAAAGACCTCAATTTCACTGGTTTGCCCATTTGAATCCACCTGAGTTCAGGGCCAGTTTCAGCTACGCATGAAGGGAGCATGGTAATCATCCCTGTATCCAGGGTCAGTGAACTATGTATTGCAATACTTTGCAGACATATTGCATTTATTGCAAAGCCACAGGCATGGCCTTATTATTTTATATGGGGGATGTGGAGGACACCTGCTATGCTAGTTTACTTGACCTTTTTATAATAGTCCACGCTAGGCCAGTTGGAGCTCTAGTCTTCAAGGCCCTGACTTTTAGCTTCGCCAATGGTTTAATGCAAAGCATGCCTCTTTCTTTTCTTAAAAAGTACAAAATAGATCACACATACAAAAGAATACATAAAAAATATGTCCAGTTTAAAGAGGAAGAATAAAATAAACGTCAGTGTGCCTACCATTCTGAGTAGGAAGCAGAATATTCCCTGCACTTAGAGGTCCTGGGTGCCTCTCCTTGATCGCACCCTTTCCCACCCTACTTGGAGGGATGAGCCTGCATTTTCCCTGAATTATTGCACTGATTTTCCTGGTAGTTGCACTTCATAGCTATCCCAAAATGATACGTTCATTGACTATTTTTTAAAATTTATTTTTATTGTTGAAAGTAATATAGATGTACCCTTTATTCTCCATTGACCCCTTCCAGCTTACCCTCTCCCCCAACCCAGGCCTTTACCACACTACTGTCTGTGTCCATGTGTTATGCATATATGCATGTCAGTTCTTTGTTAATCTCTTCCCACCCACCCACCCCAGCCTTCCCTCTGAGATTTATGTCTGTCCATGCTTCTATGATTCTGGATCTGTTTTGTTAATCAGTTTATTTAATTGACTCTCTGGGTTGTTTCTGGATTTTTGCTGGTATGACATGCTGTATGAATGTCTCAATATGTTTCCTGGTGCACACATGCAGGAGTTTCTCCAGGCTTACACCAAAGAATGGAATTTCTAGGGCTTGGGATAAACACATGTGTAATGCAGAATGTTTCCAACAAGGTAGCACTAATTTAATCCCTAACTACCAGTAGACAAGCATTATCTGTTTTGTCTATATATTTTTCAAAACTTAGGATTGCCAACCTGATACTATGAAATAATAATTGAACCCTAAGTGTTAAGTAATTTTTGTTATTTTCCAAGTTGTCAGTGAAATAGAGCCTTTCTGTCCAGTGGACATGTGCATTTTCTATTCTATGAAAATTCTGTTCTCTTACTAATTTTTCTATCTTTTTTTGTCTGTTACCTATTAATTTTTACCCATCTGTTATACACTCATAATACTTTCAATTTGTCAGTTATAATAACATCTCCATTTGATGGCTTATATTTTCACTCTTCTTAACACAGTAGCTTTTAGAGAACAGAGATTCGTGGTTCTAATGTAGTCAAACTTATAAATCTTTTCTTTATGAATTACACATTTGTGTGTTGTTTAAGAAATTCTACCTGGAGGTCATAAAGATGACTCCGATTTATTCTAAAAGTTTTATCATTTTTACTATGGAGTATAATACTATCTACCGGGGGTTTATTTTTGTGTAGCATGTGAGGAAGATATGCAATTTAATTTTTCATCACGTGGAATGATGTCCCTGCAGCAGTTATTGAGTTGTCTATACTCTCTCCATTTGTTCAATGCTCTTCTGTGATAAATCAACTTTGCATACAAGTATGGGCATTTTCTGAACATTCTATTCTGTTCAATTGACCTGTTTCTCATTTCCAGTGCCAGTATCTCACTGTCTTAATTACTACAGCTTCATAAAAAGTATATTTGTGAGACAAGTACTTCCAAATTGTTCTTTAGGAGCATCTGGATTATTCCTAGTCCTTTATGTTTCCATATAAACTGTAGAATCAATGCATCCAATTCCATAAAAATATCCCTTTTGGTATTTTCAACAGTATTGCAATGAATACATGGATCAATTGGGGGAAATTAATTCTTATTCATGAATTATTTAGGTCTCCAGTCATTTAAATCTCTGAAATTGTTCATTACAAATTTCTCATTTTATTTAACAGCATTGTAGGTTTTTAGATTTATTTCTGAGAAATATGTCCATGAGTATAACTACTGTGATGGTAGCTCAAACATATACATTTAAAAATTAACATGCTAATTTAATCTCTGTAAACTCCCCAAGTAATCATCATCCATAGATTTTTTTAAGGTTTATATAAAAAATGATATTTGATGGCAGTTTTTAAAAATTTCAATTCTTTTTTAAAAATATATACTTTATTGATTTTTTTTTTACAGAGAGGAAGGGAAAGGGATAGAGAGTCAGAAACATCGATGAGAGAGAAACATTGATCAGCTGCCTCCTGCACACCTCCTACTGGGAATGTGCCTGCAACCAGGGTACATGCCCTTGACCGGAACTGAACCTGGGACCTTTCAGTCCGCAGGCCAATGCTCTATCCACTGAGCCAAATTGGATAGGGATAAAATTTCAACTCTTATAAATGAATATATTTTTTATTTTACTCTGCTACTAGGAGTAGTTACAGTGGGGATTCTTAGCTTATTTCTGCTCATAAAATGTAACAAAATGCTTTTAATATTCCACCATAAAATGTATTACTTTTAATGACATTTTATATAGATATACTTTATTATCTATACTTTATATAGATATTAAGGAAATAAATTTTCATTCTATTCCAAATTTACTAAGATTATTCTTACCATGAATAGATGTTAAATTTTATTGAATTATTATTATCATTATTTTCATCTACAGAGATAATCATATGTTACTTATCCTTTAAGCTGTTATTGGGTGAATCACATTAATCTATTAAGCCAATTTTGTATTCTTGCCATAAAACCAAGAAAATATGATGAGTAAAATTTTTTTAACAAATTGCAATATAGTAGAAAGATCCAAACCCTGAGTCAGAATATCTATTATTTAAGTCTCCCTCTTGCTTAATTTCTTTTAAATAATAAAAACCTATGTCTCAATGTTATTTTTTTGCCACCTGATTTTAATTGAATAAACACTAGTTTCCCTCTGTTTTTTAATTTTCTCATTTAGTTAGACAATTAATTAATTCTCCCCCCCCTCCATTGATTTTTAGGGAGAGTGGAAAGGGGGAGCTGAGAGATTAGAGAGAGAGAGAAACATCAATATGAGAGAGACACATCAATTGGTTGCCTCCCTCACTTACCCTAACTGGAGTGGGGGATTGAGCCTGCAACGAAGGTACATGCCCTTAATTGGAATCGACTCCCCGACCTTTCAATCTGTGGACTGACACTCTAACCACTCAGCAAAAACCGACTAGGGCAAAACAATTTTAGATGATATAACAAATACATGTAATTTGTATATTTTACAATTGGTTATCTTTTTTTAGTAGTACCATAATTCTGGATCTATGTCCGGTAAAAAAAAGAATCCATGTTCTGCATTCTTACTATCTTGATACAACTTGAAAATAAGAAGAAAATTACAAATTTAACTTTCATCTCCCCTTTCTTCAGGTCTTACTCTATGGAGGTAATGATTGAGTGTAAAAGATCACAATTCAGGTTTTCTCACTGTATTTCTCTTCCCAACTTGCTGTGGATAAATCCCATATTTCCAAGATGTCAAATTTCACTAGCAGAGGTAGATACCTTTTCTTGAGTTTCCCATCTGCCAGGCATTGTGCTAAGCATTTTTCATCTATTTTACATATTTGGTAACCCAAGACCCTGCGAGGTAGTTATCATTATTTTCATTTTATAGATGAAAAAACTAAATTTAAAAAAAGTTGCATAACTTGCCCAAGATCACACAAGATGGAGCCACACAAAACCATTCTTCTCCTACATCGCAATGTCTCTTCCCTCAGTTTATTGGGGTATTTTTAATACATGGTGATGGCTTGCTTAGACTGTGGAAATTCTAAGTTCCCAATATAAAATTGTATGTATTCTCCCTTGTATGAAAATTGTTATTTCCCCCAACTTTAGGTACACCACATCAGTACATTTCAAGAGGGTAGAGACTTTACAGTAAGATTTTGCAATTTCTTTTTGGAGTAATGGAATATCCAAATTTACTTGCAGGAAGTTGGACTATGAGGTTTATTATGAATGCCCCCCCCCCTTAACTACCTGTTTAAATATTCTAGGTCATACTCACATTTTTTGAAAAAAGCAATGGTGAAGATAAAAAGGTTGATGAGAAAGTGGATTGGCATAAGTCTTTCTATTTGAGATCAGTTATTTCCATTTTTTTCCACTGGAGAAGGTCATTTCATCTAGACCAGAGAATCAATTTTCTCTGAAAATGGAAGAATAACACCATGGCATTTAGGCAGGATTCCTATCGTTAGTCCATATGGCTCCTTGAGTTTCTTGGATAAGAGTTACTTTGTCATTTCTGACATAGAAGAATTATTGTCTTAACCTATTTCTCTCAAACCTGACATTTACCATTTTTCCCATTTGCCAAGTCTTTGCAAAAAAGACCTCAAAAACTAAAGGTCTTGTGATCCCTTTGTAGGTAAGCATTTTTGTTTACCTGTCTGAGAGAAAATATACTTCAGGTGTTATCAGCTAATAGCTTCACTTATTTAATTATTTTTAAAATGTATTTAGCAACTACTAAGTGTCAAACCATTGCTAAGGTCAAAGTACATAAAAAAGGAAGGAACTCTTAAGAATTTTGCAGGCTGGTGCAATACACATCAAAAAGTGGTAATTACAGCAATGGGATCAGTACTCTCTCTCTCTCACACACACACACACACACACACACACACACTTACTTTACATATAAACACAAAAGAGGAACGTCATATGGACCAGTATACCTCTTAGCGGGGTTTACATTATGGCCATCTGAGAACATGATTGGGTCACAAAGTAGTCATGCCAAAGAGTAAGATGACAGCATGAAGAAAGATTGGGACACCAGTAGGTGAAACTAGAAGATAAACTTTACCTGCTTTGCAATTTTATAAAGATTGATCCTAACAGATCAGAACCCCAAAGGCAACGTGGAATACACTCTTTGTGAGAATGAAAATATGCTGTTCCTATTGCTTAACAGGAGGCCATGTGACCTCCAGCATTTTAAGTCTTCCCCTGCCTCCCACTAGTGAGGACAACCAGATTCCTGCTCCTCGCTAATACTTAGCAAACTTCCCTGTGTGGACTTGGTCTCCTCCCACCACCTCTCTTAGCCTCCTCCCTGCCTCCAAATCTATCTGATTTTTTTGAAGGGTTAATTTTTTAGACTTACTTTATACAGAACAGACCAAAGGCTTTCCAACTTCCCTGGCTGGGGAAAGACTGTGGCCTCAGAAAGACACATGTGCAACAATGAAAGTGACTTCTGGCATCAAGACAGGTGTGCTTCTGGTCTCTAACTAGAAACTATAGGTTCTTGACTTCTGGGCTGTTATCAGGTATATGAGGGTCCTGGTGCACAAAAATTTGTGCACTCAGGGGTCCCTAAGCCTGGCCTGTGCCCTCTCGCAATGTGGGACCCCTCGGGGTATGTCCATTTGCTGGCTAAGGCCCGCTCCCTGGGACAGGCATCCCTCTAGCAGCCCGGGAGCCCTTGGGGGATGTCCACTTGCCAGCAGGAAGCAGGCCGAAGCTGCAGTCAGACATCCTTAGTGCTGCTGAGGAGGCAGGAGAGATTTCCACCACCACCACTGTGCTGGCGGCCGCCAGCTTGGCTTGTGGCTGAGCAGAGCTCCCCCTGTGGAAGCGCATTGACCACCAGGGGGCAGCTCCTGCATTGAGCATCTGCCCGCTGGTAGTCAGTGTGACCAGTCATTCCCAGTCATTCTGCTGTTAGGGTCCATTTGCATATTACCCTTGTACTATATAGGATGGCCTCACTAGAGAGCAGGGAATTGTTGTGTTTCTCTTCATATAACTCTTTCCACATTATAATCTTTTTTTCCCCGGCACATATTTTCTTAAGCCATTTTTAAGAGAGAATAGTATGAATATGAATAATGCATTTTCAGCAGAAAACTAGTAATGGCAAGAGGCTCACTTAGCCTGAGGATTTGACAATATTGCTGAGAAATCCAAGAGGGTCTTGTCCTGTCTATGCTTTCATTTCAGAGACAATTAGGAGATAGTTGAGCAAAAATAGAATGCAAATTTATAATATCCTTTTTCTTCTTTTTTCTACTGTTTTTCTCAATGTTGAGAGGATGAGAATAGAAATATCTATGAAGCATTGGTAATTCCTTTTCTCAGCCTGCCAAATACAAATCCGTTTACTGAGTCCAAGAAGAACTAGTGCTTAGTTGAGAATACCAAAGCTTTGTAAAGTGAAATATTGAAGGGCAATTTCTGATCTTAAATTAGCACCATAATGCATGAGGAGAATTCTGATGGTCCACATGGTGTGTTCCATGGCTATGATATTTTAGCAACCGAAGTTCTTTCACAGATCTGCCATTTTGTAGTTTGATTAGATCTGTAGGAAACTAGTATTTCCCACCCCAAACTGTTCAGATCCAAAACATCATCACCAGCATTTGATTGATTAGTTTACTGGCCTTTGAGGCAAATGGAGACCTGATCTATTGATTGCCAATCAGCCGGCACTGATCCATGATCTTAAATCATGAGATGAGAGTTAGATTATTTTAGAGGGAAAGCTAGTGTGGGGAGAAAAGCAAAAGAACGAATTATTATTGAACCCACTTGGTACTTAACACATACTTTCTCTAGTCTTCACAACAGATTTGAGATGTATTATTATTCTATTTCACATATGGTCAGATAAATTGAGTATCTTACTTATGGTCTTATAGTCAGCATGTGCTAAAACCAAGGGACAGACCAGTGCCACTCTGAAGCTGCCCTCTTTTCCCTACACCAAGGGTGAGATGGGAGCAGCAGTGTCAGCTAGGTCCCTGCTTCTCATGAGCCACCATTGGTGGGCATTGTTTCAATAGTGAAATCTTGGAAAATATTCAGATTAAAGGGAGAGCTCACCTCAAAGCTCCCGAAGCTCCCCTCAGATGCCCCAATTGAACATCACTGTCCAGACTAGTATTTCCCAGCCCAATGTGACTCTCAACCCTACAGAGGGCTTTGTGAAGACAAGAACTGGGTTCAAACCCAAGAGTGTGAATATGGGAAGTAAGCAGGTGAGCTGGGAGAGCTCTGATGGATTTACTTTGAGGGTCTGTAGTACACTTTGCTCATCACTCCAAATCTGACCCTTCAGTATTAACTAGATTGAAAAGTGGTATTGCTTATTCTAATTCAGAAATTCTAATGAATGTAAGATTCTGCATAACATATATTAAACCCTGTTTTATATGATCTCAAGTATTCAGGTTATTGGGAATTCAAAATCAGCTCAAAGTGTTCCTTCATTAAGCAAACAATCACTGTGCACCTTCTATGTGTCAGGCCCCATGTTGGAGCTGGGTATCAAAGTTTTCTAAGCACTGGGTGGGACTTGAAGGATGAATAGGCGATTTCTAGGACAAGAAGGCAGGAATGAGAACTCGGGGTATATTACCATCACACAAACGTATAGAATAGGTATTATACAAGTTTTACATTCACTATACATATTTTATTGCTGGAAGATGATTGTATTTAGCTCTATAACAATAATTTATAATTGTTTTTTCTTTCGTTGCTCTATATTGCACTTATCAACATCACTATCTAAAAGGGTTGTTTGGCATGCCTCTATTAAGTTTGAGTAAGTCAAGTTATTTGATGGTGATACTCATTCTGACAATGTTGGCCACCTTATAAAGATATATGGTATTTGAAATCAATATGAAACCAATATATACCTACTTTGTGTCAGGCTCCATAGTATTAGTTACCTATGTAATCTCATTTAAATTTTACAATAATTCTATTAGTTAAGTAGTTTTGTTCATACTTTACAGTTGAGATAACTGAAACTCCCAGGTAAAACAGTATAGTTGGATTGTCTGTGTTTATATAATAACTTCTTTCACGCTAGCTGTTTGCTTGATCATAAGCAAGTTATTAACCCCTCCAAATATGACTTTTCTCATCAGTGAACTGGAGTAATAAAGATATACTCATCAATGGTTGTTGAAGGATTAGTTGAGATGATCTATATTCAGCCTGTGGCCTGGTACATACATGTTCAATGAAGTATAGCTACTTTTAGTTATTACTACAGAGGTTAAAAAACTTGTTCCAAATTGAACACTATTATATCTGATTTCAAAGCATGTACTTGCATATTTTTAAATTAGGGCTCAGTTTCAATGACCTACAAGGCAGATTTGCAAAATAAACAAAGTTGTTGAAACAACACTTATTATACATAATAAGTGAAGGTCAACATTACAGACAATCAGAGGAATTCTTATAATTATGAGGTGGTGAGTAAATGGAAGTGAACATAAGAGAAAATAAATACTCAAGAGTTTTGAATACTAATGCATAGGGCTCATCCAAAAAAAAATCTTCCCTTCTTGATTTCCCCCCTAGTCTCTCTGTTTTTTTTTTGTTTTGTTTTATTTTATTTTAAAAATTTCCCAGTCTTTTTTATTTTTACCATGATATAAGAATACTAGTGTATAGATTAAGGCAATGATATAAGTCTGTAATTAGTGTGCAATGTAATTTCCTTTATATTTAGCCTTATTTCGTTTTAGCGATCAACCTTTTTGTCATTACCAATTTGAAATCTACTGCCTTAATAATTGAAAAATTTGATAGTGGTTATTTTGATTTGAAGCCATTTAAACCCTGAAGCCTTGTTAAGTTAAAGTCAGCTCTAGGAACCCAGATCAGAAATTGGGAGATTTAGCTGAGAACAAGGTCGGAGAAGCTTGTAAATGGTATGTAGCGAGTACTGCTCCCCACTGACACTGCTGGTGGACAATCCCTTTATATTGGTGAGTTTGAGCTTCAGGCCCATGTCTGAAACTCATAGGTGTCCTTTGAAGATACAGCTCTAAATGTCCAGTGGCATGTTATTTGGACGTCAGCTTTCCCAATCTTTTCTGGAGGGATGCACTTTGATGTTAAGTCAAACCCCATAAACCACTTGTGGTTGTAGCTAAGGCTTAAGCTGTGACTCCAAGCTCAACAATCTAGGGATGAGAAAGGAGGAGCAACCGCTGGCCTGTGTAAGAAGGTCTCTCTGAGAGTAATGGGCAGAAGGGAGGTTATGTATGTACATTTTTGTTTGGAGAACCCAGTTTTCAAATTCTCACCACTGCTGAACAATTAATCAAATGGCAAACAATCTTGTACATTTACTGTTTTAGATGTGTTCTCATCTAACCTGTCTCTGCAGTTTCAAAGTTCACATATGACCTGGAGTCTGAGTGTTGCTGGTTCTCAGTCTTTATATGTATGTAGTTTATTTCTGCATTTTTGTCCCGAAGGTTCCCACACATTCTCACATTGTGATTAGCTGCTGTAACTTTGGAGGTAACTCAAAAGGATCTCTTTGGAAGCCTGCAACTAGGCTGCATTAGAATCTACTAGTTTTCCCATCTCTCCTACCCTTTCTTAATCTGCTGAGCTGTTGCTGCTTCCTCGTGACTAAAGCAAAAGCAATTACCTGTTTTATTAGAGGACTTTCCTGCAGACTACTGGGCCTTCTGGAAGGATAGATAGATCACAGTTGCCAGCTTATCTTGTCTGCAAGCAGGAGAATTGGCTTTGCAGACCATGAGCTTCTTTGCATCAGGTCTGGATCAAGCCCCTAAACCTTTAAAAAGGGCACTTGCCAGCACCTAATAAATATCCTTGCGTGCATTTCCTTTAATTTATTGACTTGCTTGTTCTTGATGTCCCTGTATGAGTTTACCGCATCTGGAATCAAGTAAGAAGAGATTTTGCTGACTCAGAAAATTAGAAAGGAGAGTTAGTGATTTTATGGATGCAGAGTTTTAGTTTGGGGAGATGAAAAGGTTCTACAGATGGATGATGGTGATGGTTGTATAACAATATGAATGTATTTAATGCCACTGAACTGCACACTTGAAAATGATTAAAATGGTAAATTTTATGTTACATATATTTTACCACAGTTGTAATAGGACTGCCATAAAAAGTGCCACAAACTGGGTGGTACCTAGTACAGAAATTCATTTTTTTACAGTCCTGGGGCCTAAAGGTCTGAGTTCAAAGTGTTGGCAGAGTTGTTTCTCTTGAGGCCTCTCTCCTTGGATCCCAAATAGTCATCTTCTCTCTGTGTCTCCACAGGTCTTCCATCTGAACCTATCTGTGTCTCAATAGTCTCTTCTTAAAAGGACAGTCATATTGGATTAGGCCCACCCTAATGATCGCATTTTAACTTAGTTACCTTTTTAAAGACCCTTTTTCCAAATACAGTCCATTCTGAGGTATCAGGGGTTAAGGCTTCAACATATGAATTTGAGGAGAATATAATTCAGCCTTTAAGAACAATTTTAAAAGAGTAGATTGTACTTGGTTAGTAGAAGGAGCCAAAAAATTCCAATTTCTAGCTCAGTGGTTCTCAAATAAGGTATCAGAATTGCCTATAAGCTTTCTCAAAATTCATACACTGAAGAATTTTCAGAATTGTGATACATGGGTTTTGAAATACCTCCCTGGTAGCAAAGTCTGGCAGGACAAAAGGAGATAATGGATCCAATCACTTACT
>PVJC01019415.1:0-30262 GCA_004026665.1 Murina feae
AGGCCAGCAGGGGGTGTGTAGTTGGGGGTGACCAGGCCGGCAGGGGGGCAGTTGGGGGGCGGCCTGGCTGGCAGCAGAGATCAGGCCTAAACAGGCAGTCGGACATCCCCTAAGGGGTCCTGGATTGGAGAGGTGCAGCCTGGGCTGAGGGACTCCCAGTGCATGCATTCTGTGCACCGAGCCTCTAGTACTCAAATAACATGATACTATACAGGTTATGGTGAGAATGTAGTGTTCCAAGTCATTACTAAAGCTGATAGAATGCTTTTCTTTCTGTTTTTTGTTCGTTTTGTTTTAAATAACTTAATCATGTCCTTTTTTTCTTCTCTTTTGTTTTTATAGCACCTGACAGATACGTCCCATGGTGTAAGAAATAAGTGCTTGCAATTACTTGGCAATCTTGGCTCTTTGGAGAAAAGTGTCACAAAGGATGCAGAAGGCCTAGCTATCAGAGATGTCCAGAAGATTATAGGGGACTACTTCAGTGACCAAGACCCGCGTGTCAGAACAGCAGCTATAAAAGCCATGGTAAACATGTTCACGGCAACCAAATTGGGACAGTTTTGTTTGCCTGTTTTCATTTGTACATGGCCAGTGCTGCCTTGGATACATTCGGAATCCCCCAGGATACACCTTATCCATACTTTTCAGGAAAATGTTGGTGGCATCACAGGGCTCAAAGGCACACATTTCTGTGTAACAAGTGTGCTTTTCTTTGGGCTCCTCTGGTAGCGTTCACTTGTATTTCTGAAACATGGCAGCACCACCCCCTCTGCATATTGTCTTCCAGTAGTTTCAGGTTTTACCTTCCATAGTTCAGAAATATAGGAGAAATTTACCAGTGTCAGGGGGTTGCTTTTTAGGAGGAAATGATGCTAATCATGTCTTCCTCAGCCTTCTTATAATTGTTTCATATTTTTCTAATATGTCTTTGGAAGAGTCCATAAGTTAGATTTATTAAGTGTTTGAATATGTCTACTAAAAAGCCTTTGACCAGATTTCTTATTAATATAGATAGCACTGACTTTGGCTAATGAGAATCATGTTAATCTGATATAATGCAGGAAAGTATTTGAGATTATGGGGAGACATTGGAAATGGGTATTTTCCCCCCCAAATACTTAAACTGTGTCTTTATTTTATAGTTGCAGCTTCATGAAAGAGGACTGAAATTACACCAAACAATTTATAATCAGGTACTTTAAATGACTATCTGCAAGGAAGGGGAAGTATGAAACTGGGAGGGTGGCATATTGGTTGTCAGGATTTGAAAACAGAGCTTCAGCCAGCTAATAGAGGTGATATTAATTGGGATGAACGTGAGGTTGTATTCAAAACATACATTCTAAGAAGAAAATGGGGATATGTAATTGAATAGCTCTAGTGTATATGAAAAGGACTTTTAGGAGGATTTAGGTAGTGTATTATAAATATCAGAGTATACAAAGAGAAATGTACTATTCAGAATAAGGAAAGTACTATTCTTGCTGATCTCTGGTTGCTTGGGCTAAACCTGAAGTTAGTTCTGGCACCACACTTGACAAACTAGAGAATGACCAAGACCCAGGATCATATGAAAAGTTATCAAATGATTATTGTAGTACTGGTAAAGAGAGGCACAATGAATTTATAATGTCACTAGGAGAAGCTGATTGCTTTTACAAAGGCCTTACAAAGTGGTATTTCTCTTGTAGAATAATTGCAGGAATCTAGAGACAGGCAATCTAAATCCATGCTCAGAGACCAGGTTTTGTTAATCTATGAAAGTGGGTTTATCTTTCGGAGGAAGATGATCATAGCCAAGCCCCTATGACTGATGTGCATACCAAGTTTATTAATTTTAAAAAATGAAGTAGAATGAGTTCAGAATGGTTGTTTTGACGTGACTGTCCCCTTCTCTCCCTATTAGAAAACTGTTGGGAAGCCAAATAATTAAAGGAGACTTGGCGAGCAAAGACTCAGAGGAAGAAAGGTTAACCAGATGATTGATGTATTTAGTGGTATAAGACTGTATCAGTTAAGTAGTGTTAAAAAACAAATTCAGCCAGATTTATTTAAAGATATACTTGGAGCCATTGAATACTAGTAATTCCTGAATTGGACAACATCCCATATAGTAAATAGAAGGATGTTTTGAGGAGTTGTACAAAGTGGGAGGTTTTAGGAAATTTAAGAAGTGGATTATTTTGGGCAAGGTTACTTTTCCTTAGGGGAAGGTTACTTTTCCTTAGGGCAGCGGTTTTCAACCTGTGAGTCACAACCCCTTTGGCTGTCAAATGACCCTTTCACAGGGGTCGCCTAAGACCATCCTGCATATCAGATATTTACATTATGATTCATAACAGTAGCAACGAAAGTAATTTTATGGTTGGGTCACAACATGAGGAACTGTATTTAAAGGGCCAGAAGGTTGAGAACCACTGCGTTAGGGTCTTATCAGGCAGATTACCTCATTAGTGCTGACCAGGAAATTCCAGACTGATTGGTTTAAAATTCCATTCTTGGGAGAAGCTAAAACTGTATTTATATTAGGTATTAAGTCTTGGTGGGGCTTAGCACAAGTGACTTCAGTTTGGGCCTGCTGTTTCTTTTTAATACTAAGCAAGCAATGATGAGGGAGGGCCACAATGGTGTGAGGATGGAATAATGGTGGAGTATTGGAGATATAAGGTTGAATTAGGTATCAAATGAATTGTTTTGGCTATATTGAGTTTGAAGGTTTGATATTACAACCATGAGGAGAATTTCAGGCCATAAATAGTTGTGAAGGTCTGGAGTTCGGGAGAGATCAGAGCTGGAGGTGGTTACGTGGAGCCATCAATACTTAGGGGGCATGTGGATACTCAGGGCAAGTAAGAAGATTGAAAGAGATCAAGGATGGAGCTATGAGCAAAGTCCAGTATTTAAGAGGTAGACAGAAGAAAGCAGCCCTAGAATGGAGCTGAGGAGCAGCCTTATGGAAGAAGAGGAAAAACATATTCCAGAAAAGGCAGGAGGGGGTTCTCAGTCAGCAGTGTCAAATTTTGGTGAAGGGTCAGCTAGGGTAAGAGGTACTTTTTTTTAATATTGATTTCAGAAAGGAAGGGAGGGAGAACGAGAGAGAAACATTAATGATGAGAGAGAATCATTGATTGGCTACTTCCTATGTGCCCCCTACTGGGGGGGATTGAGCCCGCAACCTGGGCATGTGCCCTTGGCCCAAATGGAACCTGTGATCCTTTAGCCGTAGGCCAATGGCCTATCCACAGAGCCAAACCAGCTAGGGCAGGAGGTATTTTTGACTGTTGCAACTCCTGGGGAGAGGAGAAGGGGTGGTGCTACAATCATCTAGTGAAGTAGAAGCCAGGGATGCTGCTGCTAAACATCTTCTTTTTTTTTTTTAATTTTGTTTTATTGCTTAAAGTATTACAAAGAGTATTACATATGTCTCCCCCCCCCCCCCCCCCCCGCTGCTAACATCTTACAATGCACAGAACAGCCCCTCACAAAGAATTATTCAGTCTAAAGTGTCAGCAGTGCAAGATTGAGAAACCCTGGTTAAATAGATAGGTCACTAACCGGAACGGTGAGCCAAGGGTTTTCCCCGGGGTTGTGTCTCACGACACTGAAGAATGAGCTATGTGGACCAGAAGATTTAAGCAAAAGTGTGGAAAATTTATTGCAAGCAGATTCAGAGTCCTGAAGGGGAGGGGCGCCCAATAATGGGCTGCCCGGTAAAGCCTTGTAGTCCAGGAATGTATATTTGCTGCAAGTTGGCTTCTACATCTATCCATGTTGTCACCTGATTGATTCCCTCAATTGTTCTTGCCCAGCAACGGATCTGAACTTTCCCTGTTTCTATGTGTTCTTTCTCTGTTCTTATGCTGAACTTTCTGTTTCTATGTTCCTACACCTTGTTGCTGCTGGCCCTCCCTTATTTTCCCTTGCCTCCCGCTTTGAGTCCAGAAACATTTTATTACTTCTGCTTGGTTGGTTTCTGTGATTAGGCTGCTCAAACTGCTGTGTCTGCCTGCCCATGTTCCTCCTGCCTTTGTTTTCCCCTGCACCCCTGCTCTATCTGCCTGTGTTTCAAGTTACCCCTCTTAGGAGGTTAAGTGGAATTGAAGAGTAGGTGTAATGGATTAAGTCATGGAAATGGAAGAGCTGGTGGAGTAGCAAGTTTTGGATAGAGCATAGAATTTAGGATTTTAAAATCTTAGGCATGGAGTAGTTCTGGATGTTGTTGAAGTCACGAATGTTGCTATGACTCTGGGTGGAGTAGAGATATGCCATTTTAGACCAAAGTAAAACAGAAAAATCTGGCCTCTTTTGGCAGCTTAGCATTAAAATTGTGTAATTATTTCAGAAAGATTGTCAATCAGAAATTTGTGCTTTGATTTCCTAGATAGGCAAAAACCACCTGTGGTGTTTGAGCCTGTGAGGCAGCAGTGTAGGCTCCCAGAAGGCTTTGCTGGAATTGTGCTGTTTTAGATGGCATTTGTGTATCAGGCTATGTATGGTTCTGCTTCCAGACTTGAGATGGGAGGGTTCAATTAGAACACAGAGCAGTTGACAGAAGCCAAGAATTCTTTGTTGGGCAAAGGCTCAAGTAGCTAAAACCTTCCACAGGTTTTATGATTAGCATCCTTATCCAGCCACCCCATCTTAATTGTGAAAATAGTTTAAACATCACCTGCGGGGTTGGAGTGGGGGATACAAAACTAATAGACTTTTGGAATCCTTGTTTGCAGGCCTGTAAATTGCTCTCTGATGACTATGAACAAGTGCGCAGTGCTGCAGTCCAGCTTATCTGGGTTGTCAGTCAGCTCTATCCTGAAAGGTCAGTGGGCTGTAAGCCAGCTTTCATTCATTGCTAAGCCATTTTTCTCTCCTCCCACCTCCAGAAAAAAAAAAGTTGGTTAGATTTTTTTAAGGCAGTGTGAAATAGGGGAAAAGTACAGACCCTGGAAATCAGTATATCTGGTCCTGATTCTTTAGCTCTGCCATCCTTGCTGTGTATCTTTGGAAAGATACTTCAAATCTTTGCACTCTGCGTCCCAACCTCCTCTTTTGTAAATGAAAGTTAAATGAAGGGATGGAACTGTCTGTCTTGAGTGCTTTGCAGCTTCCTCCCTACCTCTACCCCACCCTTTTTAAATCTTTAAAATTATTTGGGGCCCATTTTAATAAATGCAAATACCAGATAAAGATACTAGTAGTTTGAGGATAATGATCCCTTATGTAGTGTTTTCCTGGTTAAAAACATTTTTGCAGTAATCAAATCATTCTCACAGTGATTCTGGGAAGTGGAGAGACAAATGTATTTTTTTAAAAAAAGATTGATTGGAATTTGCCTCTCCTTTTAGGACCAGATATACAAGTATGTTTTATACTTATTTATTCTTAAATTTACTATATTGACAGCAATGCAAATATGGAATAAACAGAGATTTGAAGTACTCTGTGGTAGCTAGTTTTTGGTGTCTTCATAAATCTTTGTACCACTGATGAGTTGAACATTTTTATTCAAGACAGTGAAAATTTACAGCACAACTAAAAGTGTTGATTTGTACTCTCAGAGTCATTTGGTTACTATGAAATGTATTCATCATTCTAGGATTTTAATTATTCAATTATCATCTCGACTTGTGCTGTTTATCATTCCCAGTTTATTGAACCTGAAGCTTTAGACTTACGTTTTATGTTTTTTCTTTCTTTTAATTAAGCATTGTCCCAATCCCATCTTCTAATGAAGAAATTCGCTTAGTTGATGATGCTTTTGGGAAAATTTGTCACATGGTCAGTGATGGATCCTGGGTGGTTCGAGTTCAAGCTGCAAAGCTATTGGTAAGTTACACTTTTTATTTATTTATTAAATATATTTTTATTGATTTCAAAGAGAAAAGGAGAGGGAGAGAAAGATAGAAACATCAATGATGTGAGAGAATCATTGATTGGCTGCCTCCAGCACTCCCCACATTAGGGATTGAGCCCACAACCCGTGCATGTGTCCTGACCGGGAATCAAACCATATCTTTCTGGTTCATAGGTTGATGCTTAACCACTGAGCCACGTCGGCCTTACAAGTTACACATTCTTAGTGAATACGTTGCCTGTTATACTTATACAAACATTTTGAGAAACTACAGGTTGGTATAGTTGTCCACTATTAGAAATGCTAGTGTTTCTTAAAATAGAAAGAAATAGTTCACTTTCCAATGGGGAAGTATAGTTTTTTAGAGCTAGAAAGAATTTTAAAGACTATTCTATTTAAATTTGTTAGCTTATGAGATAGCCAAGGCATAGGGATAAAAGTAAATAATAATAAAAATAATTGCTTCTGTTTCCTAAGGACCTTTTATGACCTAGATACTATGAGCCCATTTACATGATTTCACTTATTCTTCACAGTAACCCAGCAAGGTAGATATTGATATTCCCATTTTCCAGATGAGAACATTGAGGCTCTGAGAAATGAATTCAGCTAATCCAAATAGAACGTTGTGGAATGGGATTCAGATACTAATCTCCTGACTTTTAGGCTGGTATTCTTCTGTTTTGCCTTTGGGGATTCAGAGTACATTTATTTTTTTAAAAAGTTGACTTTTCAGAGATAGAACTGTTTTATAAAAGGATTGTTGACCTAATAATAGCCTTATTTTATATCTGTGTTATCTTTGAGATGTCACTTGACCTTAGTTTTGGTTTCCTCATCTATTAAGAGGGTTATGATATATCTCATATTTACCTTACTGAGTTGTCATGATGTTCAAATGAGATACTATAAATTGTAATATATTCTATGTGTGATAGTGGGGATTGTTATAGTATATACATACACACACACACATATCTATAAAATTTTGTGAATATCACAGCAAGAAAATCTGAGATTCTTTTTGGACACTTTCTTTTTGAGGGCTTCCAACATTGCCAGTCTTGATAAAATTGTTGGCTAAAAACTTTGGACATGACTGTACTGCACTCAGATCCAGTGGTAGCCCTATTTCTATGACCAGTATTTATGGGATAATTGCTAAAAACTGTGTGAAACATTTTTATAGAATAATAAGGAATTGGATGGTTTCAGTATTTCTTGCTTATAAATTACTAGGGGCCCGGTGCACAAAAATTTGTGCTCTCGGGGGGGTGGGGGGAGGTCCCTCAGCCCGGCCTGTGCCCTCTTGCAATCTAGGACACCTTGGCGGGGGATGTTCACCTGCTGGCGTGCCTGGCCAGCCTGGGTGAGGGGCTGAGGGCCATTTTCAGACTGCTCACAGCCTCTTCAGGGTTTGTGCACTGGAGGGGGGGTGGGGGGGGAACGGCTGGTGAGTGCAGGCGTGAACGTTTCCCACCGGAAGGCCCATGATCGCACACGCCTGGTGGGCCCCCACCGCTGAGGGGACACACCTGGTGAGCCCGGGGCAGATGCTGGTGCAGGATCCCTCAGTGGGGCCCTGCTGCTGAGCAAACACACCCGGGGTGGAGCCGGGCAGCGGACTGGCTTTGGATTCTCTGCACTGTGCAGCAGACGCTCCCGCACACCCTGTGGAGGCCCCTGGGGGGTGGATGAAGGTAGTGGACCCTGGACGGGTGCTCCTGCATGCCCCCAAGGAGGCCCCCGGGGCGGAGCCACACAGCTAACCCAGGACAGGCGTTCCTGCATGTCCCACAGAGGCCCCCAGGGCAGAGCCAGGCAGTGAACCCAGGATGGCTGCTCCTGTAAGCCCAGCAGAGGCCCCCACTCTCCCGCACGCCTGATGGAGGCCCCTGGGGGTGGAGCCATGCAGTGGACCCAGGACAGCTGTTCCTGGATGCCCCGAGGAGGCCCCAGGCAGGACCCCCCCCCCCCCCACTGAGCTGACACACCCGGCACAGCTGTGCTGGCCGTGGAGGCTCCCAGTGCAGAGCTGCCCTGCCAGCCTCCATCTTGGCTGGGTTAATTTGCATACAGCCACTCTGATTGGCTGGTGGGCGTGGCTTAGGCATCCTGAAGAAACAGACAATTTCAATATTACGCTGTTATTAGTTTAGATAATTGAAACACTGTTTCTTTAAGTTGACGCCTAGGCGGGTAACGAAACCTGTTTGTTTCAGCTCCATGGCTTCTATAATTGCAACATTGTTATCGTGACCAGAGGCTCAGCCAGCCTAGGCAGCCAGTTGGAACGGAAGCCTCTGGTTTGCTCTAGCTCTGTAGCTGCTGGCCTCCATCTTGGCTGGGTTAATTTGCATATAGCCACTCTGATTGGCTGGGGGCTTGGCTTGGCTGGTGGGCGTGGCTTAGGTGTCTTGGGTGATGGTCAATTTGCATATTACTCTTTTATTATATTAGATTATAGAGACCTGGTGCACAAATTTGGGCACAGGTGGGGTATGGCCGACCTGCCCCAATGGGGGCTGATTGAGGCCAGGCTAGTGGGGGGAAAGGGAGGTGGGAGGTTGTCCAACCAGCCCCGCCCCCAATCGGGGTGGGGGTGCCGATTGGGGAGAGGCCAGCAGGGAGAGGGGCCGATCAGGCCAATTGGCCACTGCAGTGTGCATCATGGTGACCGGTCATTCTGGTTGTTCTGGTCATTCCGTTGTTCTGGTTGCTTGGCTTTTATATATATAGATTGCTTGTTCATAATAAAATACAGAGTTAAACCAGTTGTTATTGATTTTATTTTTGAATTCACATTTTAAAATTTTGTTTTGTTCTAGCTGGAGTGGCTCAAATGGTTGGGTGTTGTCTTGTGCACCAAAGGCTTACTGGTTCTATTCTCAGTCAGGGCACATGCCCGCCCGGATTGCTGGCTTGATCCCCATTGTGGGGTGTGCAGGAGGCAGCCAATCGATTGATGTTTCAGTCTCGCATCAATATTTCTCTCCCTGTCTCTCTCTTCTTTCCTCTCTCTCTAAAAATCAATTTAAAAAATTTTAAAACAAACAAATAAAAATGGGACTGATAATAGTATTTATTCTGGAGGGGGACTAAATGAGTTAATGTATGTTTAAAGCACTTAGTGCATGACAAAATGAACACTATTTAGGAACTAGCTGCTGCTAATATTTTTATTATTTTCCTGCTGATTCAGAATCCATAGGCATCTGTAATGTAAAGAATAATGTTATCTTTACATATTGACTGCAAACTTTGACTACTAAAATAATGTTCAGATTTTTTAAAATGTTCAATTTGTTTTGAATTTTTTTCTTTTACAGGGCTCTATGGAGCAAGTCAGTTCTCATTTCTTGGAGCAGACGCTTGACAAGAAGCTGATGTCAGATCTAAGGGTAACTTGAATTCTCTGTTGTTTAAACTGGGTTTCTGGAATTAACATCAATGTAACAGTATATGCCAAGTTGGTATTGATTTAATTTTGCAGCACATGCATTTGTTAAATTAATGTAGGATGATTTGATTACATTTACTTTAAAATCTTAGTAACTTGAACTAAATTAAAAGTTACTTCATTAAATTTTAAATTATTATTATGAAATACTTTGCACAAGTTGTGTTCTACAGAGAAGAACCAGCATGAATTTTCCTTTTCTTAGAAATTGCAAAGATCTGGTCTTATATATTAAGATTGTGACATCTGAGGACTGCTTTTCAGTAGCAGTTCCCATGGAAGAGTGAATAAATTCTTTCTCTGAACTATAACAAAATGCCTCTTATGAAATACCTTTAAGCTTTTACTGCGACAGTTCTCTGATATATTTACCAGAACCCAATATGATCTGAGAATATGATATGTTCATTTATTGTCAATATCTTTATTTATTTTTTTGTTAACTCTCACCCGAGGATATTTTATCCATTGATTTTTTTTTAAATTCTTTATTGTTCAGATTATTACAGATGTTCCTTTTTTTTTAACCCCCATAGCTCCCCTCCACCTGGTTCCCCACCCCACCCTGTGCTCATACCCCCACCACTTTCTTCATCCATAGATGTAAGATTTTTGTCCAGTCTCTTCCCATACCCCTCATGTCCCCTTCCCCCTGAGAATTTTCCATTGATTTTTAAAGAGAGTTGAAGTGGGGGAGGGGGAGGACATCGATGTGAGAGAGACACATCAATTGGTTGTGCTCTGCATGTGCCCCAACCAGGGATGGGGACTGAACCTACAACCCAGTAACATGCCCTCGACCAGGAATCAAGCCTGCAACCCTTTGGTGTAGTTCTCCCCAGCTCTTTATTCTTATGCATGTTTTAAACATTGTATGCAGATAGTTTTGTAGTTTTGTAAGTCTACTTTTTACATTTGCCACAGAATCATATGCTTTTTTTATATTGCTAACTTTATACTTAACATTTTTATTGATTGCATAATATTCTGTTGAGTAAATGTGTCATCATTTTTAAGCTTGTCATTATACATTTAGATCCTTCTAGTTTTTCCATCCTAATAAACCACATAAAGAATATTATCTTCTACATATTAGCTCCTTTCTTCTTTTGAATTATTTGGTAACATAAGTTAAATTCTAAGGAATGGTTGAAGAGTTGATATGAAATATTGCCATTTGGCTTTCCTTAATAGCATCGCTTTCATTTGAGGTAAGTGATTGATTAAGTGTTCTTTTGTATTCTGTAGTAGAAGTATAAAGAAGGATATGCTCATGGTGAATGGTGAGGGATGGGTGATCCAAAGGTTCCTAAGGCACATCACAAGGTACAAACTTTCCTACTGGGTCTGACTTTCATCCCTAGAGACTCAAGTGCTGTATTTCATCAGTGCCTTTAAGATGATCATCTGTGAGATGTGGAGTCACACCAAGAATGTTCAAAGAGGCAAATTATAAAGTTTTTATGATAAGAGTCATGACTCTCAAGTGGACTGAATATTTACTTCTGTAACCAGTATATTCCCCATTAAGCATTCTGTGCAGAAAATGAATTTACTTGGGAGCATAGTATTGCTCAAATAGAACACAGTGTTGTCAAATGGAGACTTCTGCTGGGACTGAAAAAGTTTTTCCTATGGCCAGTGTATTATCTACCCGACATGGTGCTTGGAGGGACACTGCCATTGTTTACCTCTCTGGTTCTCTCTTTCTTATGTTGTCATTGCAAACATGAACATCTGTCTGATCAACCTACTTTTTCACTGTCTTTAATAAGGTTACTATCTTTAATAAAGTTACCATTAGCAGTGATAGACCTGTGAGCCTTTGGTCTTTAAGTTGAATTTGCATTTCTCTGCTCTGGTCTATTGAATATTTTTATTTTTTGCAAGTGTAACTCTGAGAGAGCAGTCTTATTTCCTGCCTACCATTTTTCAATGTGCATCTTATTGTTCCTTCTTGAACCTCCTGTAAGTGATAATTGTTGTTGTCCTCTGCAGAGGAAACGCACTGCACACGAGCGTGCCAAGGAACTTTATAGTTCAGGAGAGTTTTCCAGCGGGAGGAAGTGGGGAGATGATGCTCCCAAGGAAGAAGTAGATACAGGGGCTGTGAACTTGATCCAGTCAGGAGCTTGTGGAGCTTTTGTTCATGGATTGGAAGATGAAATGTATGGTAAGTATCCTATATAATAAAGAGCTAATGTACTAATTGGACTGGACTGTGGAACGACCTTCTGGAATGACCAGTGGGTGGGGGGCGGGGCCAGCGAGCCAGTGCTGCCAGGCCTGCCGTGGTGATCCTGGCGCCTCCCCTTCCGCAGAGGCAGTGGGAAAGGGGGCAGCATGGTCCAGTGCCTCTGCAGAGGCGGGATGGGGAGTGACCAAGGCGCCTCACCCTTCCATGGCCCCTCCAACCGGCCCCCCCACCAGTGGGCGGGGGGAGTGGGGCCAGTGCTAAGGAGCAGTGAGCCCAGCTTCTGGCTGAGCTGCACTACCCACTACCTCTCCCCACTCAGCCAGAAGCTGGCCTTTGGCTGGCAAGCGCAGTGGTGGTGGTGGGAGCCTCTCCTGCCTCCATGGCAGGTGGGCTGTAAGGAGTGAGTGGTTCTGTACTGTGAGAGCCCCCGACTGCAGGGGGACCAGGCCTAAGCTGGCAGGCGGACATCTCCCAAGGGGTACCAGACTATGAGAGGGTGCAGGTTGGGCTGAGGGACACCTCCCCCTCCCAGTTCACAAATTTCATGCACCAGGCCTCTAGTGACTACATAATAACAGTGCTCATTTACTGAGTGACTGCTATGTGTAAGGCATCGTACTGATGGATATGCACACAATGTCTCATTTAGTCTTCACAGTCAAAGTTTACCTTTTTTTTTTTTTTAATAGATCCTTACCAAAGGATATACTTGGAGAAAGAGAGAGAAAGAGAGAGAGAGAGGTTGATGTGAGAGAGAAATATTGATTGGTTGCCTTTGATATACTCCCATAAGGATCAGACCAGCAACTCAGGTTGTGCCCTGACTGGGAATCGAACCAGCAACCTTTTGGTGCATAGGAGAATGCTTAACCATCTCAGCCACTCTGGCCAGGCTACCATTATTTTAACTTTAGAGACAGATGAGCTTCAAATCCAGATGGTATGATACAGTGGTTAAGAGGATGGACTTCAGCCAATCTTGGTACAGATTCTGACATTTTTATAAAACAAGTTTAATAGTGTTTCTGAATAGTGAGAATTAAATTAGATTATATATACACTAGGGGCCCTGTGCATGAATTCATGCACCTTGAAGGAACTGTGGGCCATGAGGCTGTGGTGGGCACAGAGGCGGGTCTTGGCCTATCCTCTGCACCCCTGCCCAGCCCATCCCTCCATGGCTCCCGGTCCTCTGCCTGCTGGCAGCGGTGCAAACAGGGGGAGGTGGAGAAGCCCTGAGGGGTGATTGAGGCCTGCTGGCAGCCCCCACCCTACTCCCTCAGTGCCTTAGGAATGATGGACCCGTCCCTGCCACCCCCACTACTGGTCACTGTCTTTGGGGTGACGAGGGTTGGGCGGGTGCTGGCAGCGGGTGCAAGTGCTGGGCAGGACTGTGGTCTGTGAGGCCGATGGCCAACGTGTTCCACACATGCCCCCTGGTAGTCAGTGCACATCATAGCAAGCAGTCAAACTCCTGGTCAAGCGCCTGCCTGACAGGACAATTTGCATATTAGGCTTTATAGAGAGAGATAAAACACTTGGCACAATACATGACCCATTTATAGTAAGCACTTAATATATTGGTAGTAAAATTTTGTTATTGATACTGATAACAATAATAACTTGTTATTAGTCACCATACTAGTAAGAGAGAGAAGCAAGATTTAAACCCAGATAATGTTTAACCTCTAAGCCTTTGTATGAATAAAGAGTGTTTCAGCCTGGCTGGTGTGGTTCAGTGGTTGAGTGCTGACTTATGAACCTGGAGGTCACTGTTCGATTCCAGGTCAGGATATATGCCTGGGTTGTGGGCTTGATTCCTAGTAGGTGGTGTGCAGGAGGCAGCTGATCAATGATTTTTATCATTGATGTTTCTGTCTCTCTCCCACTCCCTTCCTCTCTGAAATCAATAAAAATGTGTTTTTTTAAAGTGTTACACCTTAATTAAAAAATATTATCACTGGCGATTGAATTCTAGATTAATAGGTGTTGCATAGCTTTCTGATTTACATCGTTTTGTTAAGAAATCTGTTCTTTTTTGTTTTTCAGAGAGAGATCAATTTGTTGTTCCACTTATTTATACATTCATTGGCTGATTCTTTTATATATGTATATTTTTTATTGATTTCAGAGAAGAAGGGAGAGGGAGAGAGAAACATCAATGATGAAAGAAAATCATTGATCAGCTACCTTGTGCATGCCCCCTACTGGGGATCAAGCACGCAACATGGGCATGTGCCATGACTGGGAATTGAATCATGACCTCCTGGTTCATAGGTTGGTGATCAGCCTCTGAGCCACACCAGCTTGGCTCATTGGTTGATTCTTCTATGTACCCTAACTGAGGGTTGAGCTCATAACCTTGGCATATTGGGATGGTGCTCTAATCAAATGAGTTAACTGGCCAGGGCAAGAAAATTGCTTTTGAAAGACAAGGTTTTATTAGTAGATGTAAGAATTGGGTTATTCTATACAGTGAGCTATAAGGTTTTCTGTATGTGTAGAAGTTAGTTAAAGCTACCTCTACTTTTTCTTGTTCTTTATGAACTTGATAAATGAATTATAATAGAAAAGTATTAGGTAATAAGGAAGTCCAGTTATTAAAATCCATTTTATCCTATGACAAGTAACTAGAATCTATTTGTTTCTACTAGCATTCTTTAAATTCTACATTTTAATTTCATCACTATTAATGTTTATGTGGTTTAGTTCTGCAGTTTTCAGTTTGTCACTAAGGTTTAATTAAAGGAACTTGTCCTGGCCACTTTGACTCAGTGGATAGAGTGTTGGCCTGGGGACTAAAGGGTCCCAGGTTCGGTTCTGATCAAGGGCATATACCTCCCCAACCCTGGTTGGGGCACATGCTGGAGGCAACCAGTCCATGTGTTTCTCTCACATAGATGTTTATCTCTCAGTGTCTCTCCCCCTCCCTTCTACTCTCTTTAAAAATCAATGAAAAAATATCCTCAGGTGAGGATTAACAAAAACAAACAAATAAAAATAAACAAATCAAGGGACTTAATTGGAAAGTGAGTAGATCATTTCATTGGCTGTAACCTCTAGTTTCACCCAAACTTTTAATCTTCTAGTTGTTACATTTCCTCCTTTCTTTCTGGGCCTTTGTACATGTCATTCCTCAGCTTAGAAAGATCTTTTTTCTTTCTTTTGGCCTAGGAATTCCTTCAGGCATTTTAAGGGGTCACTTATTCCATAAAATTGCCTCTGAAACTATTGAATTGGCTTTGTCTCTTCTGTATTTTCTTTCTTTTTTAATACATTTTTATTGATTTCAGAAAGGAAGGGAGAGAGATAGAAACATCAATGATGAGAGAGAATCATTGATCAGCTGCCTCTTGCACGCCTCCTACTGGGGATCAAGCCCGCAACCTGGGCATGTGTCCTTGATTGGAACCAAACCCGGCACCCTTCAGTCCGCAGGCTGACACTCTGACCATTGAGCCAAACTAGCTAGGGCTCTTCTGCATTTTCTTATACTCCTGTGCTTTTCCATTGTACCACTCATCATGCTGTAGCACAGTTAACTAACTATTCTTGCAGGTAGGCTCTGGGAGAAATCTCATTTTTGTAAAACTTCAGTATTCAGCACAAAGCTAGTAAATAGCAAAGCCAGAATCTAATTATACATGTTCATACTCCAGAGAAAGTCTTTTTTTTTTAAGATATTTATTCTTTTTTAAAAAGTTGATTTTTAGAGAGAGAGGAAGGGAGAGAGAGAAAACATCGATCAGCTCCCTTCAAACTAGGGATCGAGCCCACAATCCAGGCATGCTCCCTGATGGGAGTAGAAATGGAAAACTGTTGGTGAATATGTTGATGCTCAACCACTGTGCCACACTGGCCGGATGAAACAGTTCTTTCCACACCCCAACATAGCAAATTTCTTTTCTTTGCCCTGGATCCTTAAGGAGATTGTAATATACTTTCAGCACTCAAAAAAGTTCAGTAGAAATTGTTATTAACCTGCCTTTAGCTGGGCAGTACATGCAAAGTAAAATACCAAGTTTTTACTTTATGTTTCCAAGTTTTTGCTTGGATTTTTATCATCTCTGGTCTCATGCTGATCAGAGTTTCTGTGTGATTCCTCTGGTAGAATTGCAAGAGTTACACTTGAATCAATGTGGTATAATAGATAAAGCCCTGGGAAGAAAAGCCAGCAATTAACATATTTAGGTCTATTTCTGGCTTGCTTTGTAATTAGCAATTTCACATTTAAATTACATTTTTTTGTGAAGTGGAGCAAATTCTTCCCTTCTCATTAGAAGGAGGAATTTATAACTACCAAGAAAAATCTGAGTCATCTCCCTTAAGTGTATTAACTCTGCTTTTAAAGTGTCTAGAAACATTTCTTATACAAAAACAACTTATATTTATGAGTTTTAACCACAATTTGAGTGGTTTTCTTTTATCTTTTGAAACTGTACATTGTGCCGCAGAGCCATGGGGGGAACCACTGGGACAAAACGAGCAAATGTGAAAGTCTTGTGAGCATTGTCTGTAGCTTACCCATCTCTGTGTCCCAGCACTTAGCACAGAGCCTGGCATGGCCTACACGTCAGGAAACATTGTTATGAACGAATCACTGAATGAACGAAGGGCTTCCTGGATTCAGTCACTTCACTGTCATGTGTTCTGAGCATTCCAAGAGTAGAAGACATGGCTCTACTTTCAAGGTGCTTACAAGACCTTGCGATAGCTAATGTTGAGCTTTTAACATACGCCAGGCAGTGTGTTAAGTGCTTTACTTACATTATGTCAGTCATCCTAACTACTCTGTACGGAAATGAGTATTATCTTCATGGAACAGGTGAAAAAATTGAGGTGCTAAAGTTCACCTCTAAGTTTGTGAAGGGATTATTCTTCACAGTTTATTGTGAGATCCCTATCATTCCAGAGCATCTTCCTTTAACCACTGGTAGTCTGTATAACAACAGACCTGGGTCTCACTTTGAGGCAAGTTAATGCACTTTGTTGAATCTTATCTCTAAAATGAGAATAATGGTATCTAGCATGTTTTAATAAAATAGTATTTTGGCTGCCTTTTTAAAAAAAATACTTTACTGTAGTTGGAATACTGAGATAAATAAAAACTTAGTTTTCAAGAAATTCAGTTAATGGAGACAGATGTCTGACGCGATCACCAGTCTGGACAGTCGAGATCTAAACCTTAGTCCCTGTGACACCAATGTTCATGTTCTTAGGTTGAAGTGAAGGTAGAAGCTGAACCTGTGAGCATGGAGATCTCCCAGAGTTTGTAGGGTGAGAGGAGTAGAAAGCAAAAGACAGAACTGAATGAGAAGGAATCCTTGGATTTTTTTCCCATGGCTCTTAATTTGATACGCAGTTGCATTTGTCTCCTTTTGTCTAGAGGTCCGCATTGCTGCTGTGGAGGCTCTCTGCATGCTGGCCCAGTCTTCATCCTCTTTTGCTGAGAAGTGCCTTGATTTCTTGGTTGACATGTTTAATGATGAAATTGAGGAAGTACGTCTACAGTCCATACATACCATGAGAAAAATCTCCAACAATATCACCCTCCGAGAGGATCAGCTAGACACTATCCTGGGTGTATTAGAGGTGAGCGGTCACAGTTTGTTACTCATTTCTTCATCAGTACTTACGGGGTACCACTGTTTGTTTATTTTTAACCAGGCATTCTGCTAGGTTTTGGTGATATGATAAAGTACAGGTAGGTCAGTTCTGCCTTCTCATCACACAACTCCACCAAGATAGAGGAGACTGATGTTAAACAGGAAATTCGAATAAAGCTTAGTGTTGCTATGATCAGGAAAGGACAAGGTTCCCTGGGAATACAGAGAGTATCTAACCTGAACTGTAAGGGAAGGTTGGGGAGACGGGGAAGAAAGAAGGAATATAGATGCTCTTGAAGGAGGAGTAGAACTTAATGAGGCGTTTTCTAAGGAAAGAGTAGCACTGATGGAAGAGTACTAAACAGAAGGAGCAATGTCTAAAGATCCAGAGGTAAGAGTGGGTGTGACACAGTCAATGAATTCATTGTAATTGCAGCATCAAGTTGAAGAGATGGAGGAGAGGAGGGAAGTGGCTATACATAAGGCAGGGACTAAATAATGAAGAATTATTCTCAGGCTTTGATTTAATTCTTCTAGGATATTACAGCAGGAAGGGACCTTAGGGGTCAGTTTATTTAGCCTTGGAGTTTTACAGAAAAAAAGGTAATTTGTTTGATGTCACATAGCTAGTGCTTGGCTATGCCAGGATATAAACACAGATTTGTCTCCCAGGAGTGGTCTTGGATTATTTTTATAAAGTGTCTGGATTTTATTTGTAAGTACTGAAGTTTTTCAAGATACAAGTAAATTTAATTTGGCCTCTGGCTCCCCTCCCCCCCTCAAATATTGTGAAAGGGATAGTAATTTAATATTTAGTCGTTAGCACTTGTTACAGATTTCTGCTACAAAAACAGGCTGACTGGATGCTTTGATTTTGAAGTTCTCTATTCTCTATTCTCTCAGTTTTTTAGTACTTCTATTAAGATTTTTCCTGAGTTATCTTTATTTATAATTTTTCATGTTTTTTTCCTAAGAAGATAAATTTATATTCTGTAGATTGTTCTGCATGGATGGTCCCTATAATGTACTCCTCCTTTTCTTTTCAGCTTTCCCCCCATCATTTCTCACCTTGAACTTTATGCAGTAGTCACTCCACTAATGATCATGTCACCCCACTTTTCTTCACTATGTTGTCTTCACTGTAATTTTCCCCCTCTGCCTAGAAAACTGCCACTTTTCACCTAGCAGACTAGCTTATTCCAAGGATCTACTTTAGGCAACAGATCTGGGAAGCCTTCCCTTACTAACCCCCCACCTCCCACATGGGCTAAATAGCACTTATCTGTATTTTTATAACACCCTATGATATTTATCAGTATGTTTCCAGCTTTTAAATTCTTTTTTCTTAAATAAATATTTATTGGTTTCAGAGAGGAAGGGAGAGGGAGCAAGAGATAGAAACATCAGTGGTGAGCCCTAACTGGTTTGGCTCAGTGGATAGAGTGTCAGCCTGCGGACTGAAAGGTCTCAGGTTTGATTCCGGTCAAGGGCATGTACCTTGGTTGCGGGTACATCCCCAGTAGGGAGTGTGCAGGAGACAGCTGATGGATGTTTCTCTCTCATTGATGTTCCCTCTCCCTTTCCCTATGTAAAATATCAATAAAATATATAAAATAATAAATAAAATCATATTTAAAAAAAAGAAACATCAGTGATGAGAGAGAATCATCAATTGGCTGCCTCCTGAATGCCCCACACTAGGTGGTCAAGCCCACAACCCAGGCATGTACTCTGACCAGGAATTGAACCGTGACCTCCTGATTCATAGGTAATACTCAATGCACTGTGTCACACCGACCAGGCTGCTGGTGACCATTTTTAATCATCTTAGTGAGGTTGAGCAGGAAATGGGGAGGAAAGAGGCCACTTCCCTGACATCATCTTCATCTTTTTTTTTTTTTTAATTAACAACCACTACATTTAAAAAATATATATTTTATTGATTTTTTACAGAGAGGAAGGGAGAGGGATAGAGAGTTAGAAACATCAATGAGAGAGAAACATCGATCAGCTGCCTCCTGGGGATTTGCCTGCAACCAAAGTACATGCCCTTGACCGGAATCGAACCTGGGACCCTTGAGTCCACAGGCCAGCGTTCTATCCAGTGAGCCAAACTGGTCAGGGCTCCTTGCTATTTTTCAAGCATGCTTCCACTTCATGGGATTTATGTGTACTGTTCCCTTTGATTATCTGGAGTTAAATGCCCCACCTAACCCAGCACTCTTTCCCTTAACCTGCCTTATCATAATACTTAACACTATCTGACCTTGTATATTGCCTTTGCATTAGAATGAAGCTCCTGAGAGCAGGTATTTGATTTTAATTACTGCTGTATATCCAGCATTTGGTACATAATAGGAGCTTGATAAATGTTTGACTGTTTACTAAGTGCTCAGTAAATGTAGAATGTATAAACAATTGAATGAATCTTCAAATCTCAGTTCATATATCTCTTCTGTCTTCTCAACTACCAGCCTATCCCAGAAATTTGAGATTTTTTGTCCTGACCAGTCATTGTAACTTATACACTTCTCCATAACACCTAATTCATAGTGACTGCTAATATTAATACTATCTTTATTTTTTTAAAGGATTCATCCAGAGATATTAGGGAGGCTCTTCATGAACTCTTATGCTGTGCTAATGTTTCAACCAAAGAAGGGATTCATCTTGCACTGGTGGAGCTGCTGAAAAATTTAGCCAAGTACCCTACTGATAGGGATTCCATATGGAAGTAAGTAATTTTTTGTGCATTTGCTCACTGAGTCAAATAACGTGGTAAATATAGTCTTGATTTTATTCACTAGAGGCCCCATGCATGAAATTCGTGCACAGGTAGGGTCCCTAGTGGTTGTCGGCCAGGACTTCACTCCCCTGGCTGCCTGGGCCTCCCTTTCTCCAGCTGCCTGCTGCCGCCAGCCAGGGCCTCCCTTCCTGTGGTTGGCCAGCCAGCCTCACCCCCTGGTCGAATTCCTGGTTGAACTCTTGGTCGAGGGGACAATTTGCATATTAGGCTTTTAGTTTTAGAAGATTGGATCGTCATAGATTGAGGATACTGCTATCCATTTTGCCTTAAATTTACAAACCTGATTCAACTTAATTGAACTCTCAGGAGTCTGATTCCTAAATGGAATATTTTATTTTAGATAATTTATTCATTTGTCCATTCATCCACCTAGCAAATATACGCCTGCTATGTGCTTCCTATGTGCCAAACTCTGTGATAAGTGTTGGAAGTACAGAGGTGAGCTAATTAGATTTCCTTTTTCTCCTGTGTAATGTTAATCACTGCTTTGTCTAGTTTGGATTTTGTACAGGATCACAACTATCATTGTAAAGATTAGAGGCAGACCTAGCACTTGGTCTGCAGGTTGAAAATCTCAGTCATTTTCCCCCCTGATTACCTCTAACTTTGTTGACTAGAACTAGACTGTTAACACTGTTCATGAATTGCTGTTTCAAGAACTACTTGCTTACATTTAATATTAAAATTAAATGAGTATGCTCCCCTTCCACTCTCTCTAAAAATCAATGGAAAAAATATCTTTGGGTGAGGAATGCCAACAACACAAAAAAGTGCGCTCCACATATTTAAATAAGCTTATGTGATGAGATTATGCCAACTGTGTAGTTTCTTGATTTCCAAAAAAATTTATTACTAAGAGCAGAAAAATGGTTGAATCAGGTACTTGGGAGAATGTTTTCATTCTTCCAAGAATAAGAGATACATTAAAAATTTAAAAGACTGTCCTAGCCAGTTTTGCTCAGTGGATAGAGCGTCGGCCTGTGAACAGAAAGGTCCCAGGTTTGATTCCAGTCAAGGGCACATGCCTGGGTTGTGGGCTCGATCCCCAGTGGGGGACTTGCAGGAGGCAGCCGATCCATGATTCTCTCTCATCATGGATGTTTCTATTTCTCCCTCTTCCTGTCTCTCTAAAATCAGTAAAAGTATATTTAAAAAAAAAAAGAAAAAAGAAAAACCAACCTGGAAAGTGTGGCTCAGTGGTTGAGTGTCAACCTATGAGCCAGGAGGTCACAGTTTGATTCCTGGTCAGGCAGGGCACATGCCTGAGTAGGAGCTCGATCCCCAGTACAGGGCATGCAGGAGGCAGCTGATCAATGATTCTCTCATCATTGATGTTTCTATCTCTACCCCTTCTCCTTTTTTCTCTGAAATCAATAAAAAATACATTAAAAAAAAATACCAGAGAGGTGTTGTTCTAAGTAATACTTTTTTTTAAAATCCTCACTCAAGGATATTTTTCCATTGATTTTTTTTTTTTTTTTTTAGAGAAAAAGGAAAGTAGTGGGAGAGAGATGACAAACATTGATGTGAGACATATCGATTTTTTGTCCCCCGCACGTGCCCCGATCAGGGCCGGGGATCAAACCTGCAACAGAGATACATGCCCTTGACCAGAATTGAACCCAGGATCCTTTAGTCTGCAAGGTTGACACTCTATCCACTGAGCCAGACCAGTGAGAGCTAGGTAATATTTTTGACATCTGATTATTTGTTTTGTTGTTTCTTCATGTTTGTTCAGTCCAGTTTAGCTCAATTCCATATACATATATTGATTGTCTTCAAGGAGCACTCAATCATTTGGTGTGTGGGGTAGGGGTAGGGAGAAACACCTATGTCAGTATCTGTATTTTTTGGGGGACACAGAAGGAATCCATTCTGTTTGATGGAAGGGATTGTTATATAGTGTTGAGCAGTTTATTCTTCTTGCCTTAAAATAAGATTTGTGGTTATTTGGTTCACCCAGAATATTTATGGCAAGACTGTCTTTATTGATGTTTGTAGACAGAAAATTCCTTCACCTTAAAGTGCTCCAAAAGATTTTGGAGTGACCTAATTATCACTTGATTTTTTTTCATCTCTCCTCGTGAATGGTGATGCAAGCAAACCCAGGTTCCACAATGAAAGACAAACTCTTGAGACAGGTGCTGGTGAAAAAGGAAAGTTGTTTATTTGGATGCCGGCATCTCGAGATGAGGGACTTTTCCAGTCCTCAAAAAGCCATCTTAATAATCTCAATGCAGGCAGAGGCTTTTGTAAAGACGGAGATGGAAAGCATAACAAAAAGATCAGGGAGGGGAATGGGAAGCGCAACTCTGAGAAGAGGGATCATTGGAAAGGAAGAAGGGCTGAGGAACTGGGAATATGTCACTTCTCAAGCTTCCTCTCATTTTGGAACTTTCTTCAAACAAGAATTTGTAAATTTACTGTGGACATCTGTGGATCTTCATAGCTGGTACCAAGCAACCCTTTCTCCCCTGGAACTTCTTTAAGCTATAAAAAAGGGTAGATAAAGAATGAAAACACAGGGCTTTATTTACACACTTCAAGAAAACGGAGGGGTGGCTGCAGCCTTGAGAAAAGGTAAAATACACAGCTTTTATTTCTTAACTGAAATGTTAAGTCAAGGTTACAGTGGTTTATTTAAAATATCAAAAAAGAATATGATAAAAGAGTGAAGGAATAATCACAGTGGCATGTTTTTAAGACACTGCTAATGATGGGTACACAAATGAAAGTTTTGAAGGACATGTTTGTTGTGTTTATATACCTTTAGTGTATTCATAACAAATGCTTATTGAACACATTATAACCCAGTCACTGTGTTAGGTGCTGTGGAGATTTAAAAATGGATTCATCTCAGCCCTAGCCAGTTTGGCTCAAGGGATAGAGTGTCAGCCTGTGGACTGAAGGATCCTGGGTTTGATTCCAGTCAAAGGCATGTACCTTGGTTGCAGGCTCCTCCTTAGCCTGGCCCCTGGTAGGGCATGTACAGGAGACAACCAGTTGATGTGTTTCTCTCACATCAATATTTCTGTCTTTCCCTTTCTCTCCCACTCTCTCTAAAAATCAATGGAAAAATATCCTTGGGTGAAGATTAACAACAACAACAAAACAAAATTGGATTCATCTCAGAAACCTAGCCTTCAAAATAGCTGGTAGGAGAGAATAAAGAAATGTGTAAATAGAGAGGTGGATGAGATAGTAAAACATATTACAGGTCAGACTTGAAGGACCCAATTAATAACTCTTGCATTCTCCACCTGAGATCTGAATAGAAAGAGATAGAATAAAAGAGTGGCACCTGGAAGCCAAACTACAACCTTTACAAAGTCCCCTTAGGCATAGTGAGTAAAAGCTCAGAGAGGTCAGAAAATTAGTGAAGTGGGTTGTTTCCACATAGAAGGAAAAACGGGACTAGGGAAAAGTTTACTAACAGTGTCAAGTGTTTTAAATGTGATGCCTTTCATATCCCGTATATCCACGAATTTGTTAATGGTGTTTGTTTTCTTTCTTTTGCCAGTCTGCCTATCCTCCATTCGCTGGGGAAGCCCATCTTCTTTGTGATACTTTCTCTTATCATAGTAATTTCTTCTACCTTTGACAGGTAGAAAGCAGATTGTCATTCATTTGATAGTTCGTTACCTTGTGTTAGTCATGTTTGCCTCAGCTGGATCATAACTCATTGGGAACAGAAATTAAGATTTATATTTCTTTTCAATTCATCACACCTTCTAAACCAGAACTTAACAAATAAAAAATAATAAAAATGCATAATTCCTAGCACACATGTAGTTCTTTTTTAAAAAAAAAATATGTTCTTACTGATTTAGAGAAGAAGGGAGAGGGATAGAAAGATAGAAACATCAATCAGCTGCCTCCTGCATGCCCCACACTGAAAAGGGAGCCAGCAACCCAGGCATGTGCCCTGACTGGGAATTGAACCAGCAACCTCTTGGTTCATGGATTAACACTCAACCACTAGGCCACACTTGTAGTCCTTGATAATTTATAAAGGACCTTGATATAGTCATAATAGTTAACTAATAGTCAATTAATAGCTAATTAATAGCCAATTGATTTTTTTATGACAGACTAGAGGCCCAGTGCACAGATTCATGCACTGGTGGGGTCCCTCGGCCTGTACTGTGGGGGTCGAGCTGAAACCGGTTCTCTGACATCCCTGAGGGGTCCCGGGTTATGAGAGGGCACAAGCCAGGCTGAGGAACCCCACTGTGCACGACGGGGCTGGGGAGGAACCACGGGAGAGCTCCATGGGCATGTCCAGCTGGTCTCACCCAGTCCCAATCAGCTAGACTCCAGAAGCATGCTAATCTGCCGGTTGGAGTCTCTGCCCCCTGATAGTCAGTGCACGTCATAGCAACTGGTCAAGCGGTAGAATGAACAGTCGGACACTTAGCATATTAGGCTTTTGTTATATAGGATACCTAAGAAGCTCTGCAGTAGACTTACATTCACCAGAACTGGATTAGTTGGTTACTTGCAAACTAGTCACTGGAAAATATGGATGGAGTTGCCATGATGGGTTTAGACCAATTGTGGTTGAGCCCTTGGGCTGGTCCTGCCTTCTTTGAGCACTTTGCTATCTACCTTATTTACCTGAATAAAATCAGGGTTCTCTTCGCACGGAAGATGGGGAAAATGATTGTTAAATAACCAGTAGTAATATCTGCTATATCAGTTCTTTTGTCTTCATAATAACCAAATTTTTAGACAAATTAACTGAGTGTTAGAATAATTGAATGATTTGTCTGAAGTCATAGAAGTAGCAAAGCTAGGTGGTTGAGAATTTGTAATTCTGAATCAGGCTTTCTGATTCGAAATCCTAGTAATTTGAGAAGCATTTATTAACTTTCTAATGTGGGCTCTCATTTTGTTTATTTCAGATGCCTGAAGTTTCTGGGAAGTCGACATCCAACCCTGGTGCTTCCCTTGGTTCCAGAGCTCCTGAGCACCCACCCATTTTTTGACACAGCTGAACCAGACATGGATGATCCAGCATGTATCCTCTGTGCTTAGGACAGACCCTACTGATTTGAGAGGGAATTCTAGCATCTTTTCCTGTAGTGTAGCTTAGATGGTCTGAGTTTTATTTTTTTCATTTCTTTTAGGTAAGAGTATATCCTGAGGTAGCCTATCCTGGAGGTTATTCTCAACTTTCTTTCTTGTTTTCATAGTAATTGCCCTTTGCCATTTAATATAAATAATTTTTACACCATTTATTGAACACCTACTATATTCCACATACCATGTAAATGCTTTATACATTTTATCAATGATCTTCCAAACAACCGTGGAAGGAGGTATTATTCGCAGCTTACAGATGAGAAAACTGAAACTCAGAGAGGCTGAGTAACTCTCCAAGCATTAAATCCGGAATTCTCAGTGAGCTACCTTTGGTCTAAAGCCTATGGACTTTCCCCTGTGTCGTATTGCGTGTTTAATTTGATATGCAGCCTGAATGAGTGGATGTGGCTGAGCTACTATGCCTCTGATACAAGTTGAATGGACTTGTGATTGCCATGGACAGCATGCTGTGCAATTGGATTATTTTCTAGTCATGGGAATACATTTACATTAGTGCATTCATGCTCTCCCATGGTTCTTTTCACTCTGTGTGAGACCATTGGTGAAGTTTAGGGATCCCTAATCTCGCAATCCGGGACCCCTTGGGGGATGTCGGAGAGCTGGCCTGATCCCCGCAGGCTAGGCCGAGGGACCCCACTGGTGCATGAATCTGTGCACTGGGCCTCTAGTAAAAATATATTTTAAAAATATTAAAAAAACAACACAAACATTTTTAAAAGCTATTAAAGTACTTTCATTGGGGGGTAGTTGGAGGATTGTGTTATTTAGGAAATGTGTTTGGTTGTAACAGAGATTGCCCCCAAATGTAACTTAAATAAATTATGATTTTTATTTGTTTCTAATGTAAAAGAAGTTGGAGGTAAGCAGTCTGATGTTGGTATAGCAGTTGCACATTATTCCTGGTGATCCAGGCCCTTGTATCTTTCTGTCGTGCCATTTTCAGTTGCCTGTGATTATTACTAGAGTTCTAATCATCAGGTTCAGGTTCTAGTTAGGAAGTTAGAGGATATTTGGAATAAAATCAATATTCTATTAGTAAGGAAAAAGAGATGAATGGATATTGTGTAGGCAAATAGTAGGATCTGCCATAGGGGTACATACAGAAGATGGGAAGCTATATTTATCTTTTACTTTAATTTGTGATTTTCTCTGTTATATAATTAATATACATAGAAAGAAAATCCCCCAAAATAGAAAGAAGAAACTTAGTAGTTAACATCCAAAGTTCTACTATCCAAAGTAATCAACTGTTAATATTTTGGTGTATTTTCTTAATTTTTTAAATCTTGGGGTTGGGATTTTTCTTTTAGTTTATTTTAATATATATATTTTTTTTCATCAGCAAATATTTGATAATAGATAGCTGTCATATCAGAGTCTGCTTTTTTTCATGTGTAACAAAATGCTTATGATACAATATTATAAATTCTTTATAAGCATAATTTTTAATGAATGTATAATACTCCATCAAGTAAATGAAGTATAAATTGTATAGTTATTCTCCTGGTTTGAAATATTTAAGTTATTTCTGATTACATGCTATATTATAAATGCTTCTGTACTATCTTATTATTTACTTAGAATAGATTTAAGATGTGGAATTATTCAACATACACAAGACACCTACTATCTAGTACCAAATTATTATCCAATGAGATTGTGACAGTATATACTGTACCAAAAGTTTCCACTTATTAGTATTCTTAACAGCTTAAGGCATTATTATTACTAGAGGCCTGGTCCATGAATTCGTGCACGAGTGGGGTCCCTCAGCTGGGCTAGCGATTGGAGCTGATTGGGGCTAGCCGGCAGGGAGAGGGACCGAGGGAGGTTGGCTGGCCGGGGGAGGGACTGCAGTGGTTGGCCAGCCATGGGAAGTTGGCTGTGGGAGTGCACTGACCAGCAGGAGGCAGCTCTTGTATTGAGCGTCTGCCCTCTGGTGCTCAGTGCACATCATAACCGGTCAACTGGTGGTTCGGTTGTTTGGTTGCTTAGGCTTTATATAATAAAGCCTATCTTGAAATTTTTCTCTTCTTTTGCTTGTTTATTTTTTTAATCTTTATTGTTGAAAGTATTACATAGGTTTTTCTTTTTCCCCCACTAACCTCCTTCAGCCCTCTCCTTCCCCTTCTGCCCTCCAGGCCCTCACCACATGCATTATTTTTTAAAACTTTTGGTAATTGGGATAATATGGAGTAGGATAATCTGTCTCTGTTTGATTTTGCATTTCTGTATTAGAAAATTATGGTCACTTAGTGGGAATTTTGGTGGCAGGAACTGGGGACACTAGATTCTGGCCAAACTCAACCTTTTGTACCTCCAGGTTTACTTAACTCACTCATCCATCAGACATTGCAGTTTTGGTTCTTATCTTCAATGCTGCTAAAAGCTGTCCAACAATGCCAGCATTGTTCTCAGATCATACCTTCAGGCACTATGCCTACCTCCGGGACAGTCTTTCTCATCTTGTTCCTGCTTTGAGGGTATGTTGAAAAAACATCTTTTGTCCTTGTTTTTGGTCCTTTGTGGTTATTAAATAGTAGAAAACAGACTATATTCTCTGAAAAAGCATTCATTCATGCTCTTTGTCTCATGAGCACTATCCCATTGTTTTGTACTTTTGCTTCTCACCTTTTTTAAAAATATATTTTATTGATTTCAGAGAGGAAGGGAAAGAGAGAGATAGAAACATCAATGATGAGAGAGAATCATTGATTGGCTACCTCCTGCACGCCCCCTACTGGGGATCGAGCCCACAACCCAGGCTTGTGCCCTTGGCTGGAATCGAACCTGGGACCCTTCAGTCCGCAGGCCAACACTCTATCCATTCAGCCAAACCAGCTAGGGCTGCTTCTTACCTTTTAAAAACAATTCATTTTTTAAATGTTCTTAGGTTATTGATTATGTTATATCAGGCTCAGTTGATTAGAGCATCAAACCAATACACCAAGGTTGCAGGGCCTGGTCAGGGCACATACAAGAATCAACCAATGAAGCGTAAATAAGTGGAACAACAAATCGATGTTTCTCTCTAAAATCTATACTAATAAAAGCATAATATGCTAATTAGAGCAGACGTCCTTCTGGATGATCTTCCAGATGAAGCTAGGGCTGCGTGGGAAGCCTGGCTCCTGGGTGCTGGAAGGAAACTGGTGCCGGCAGTTTGGGGAAGAAAGGCCTACTCTTGCATGAATTTCATGCATTGGACCTCAAGTCAGTCTACTCTAATAAAAGAGTAATATGCAAACTGATCATCACTCTGAGACATCTAAGCCACACCCACCAGCCAAGCCATGCCCACCAGCCAATCAGAGTGACTGTATGCAAATTAACCCAGCGAAGATGGAGGCCGGCAGCCACGGAGCTAGAGCAAACAGGAGACTTCCATTGCAACTGCCTGCCTAGGCTGGCTGGGCCTCAGCTCACGGCAACAATGTTTCAATTATAGAAGCCACAAAGCTGAAGCAAACAGAAGGCTTCATTGCCTGCCTAAACCTCGTCTCATGGCAACAAAATTTCAATTATAGAAGATAAATAAACCCCAGAAACCTGCTTCCAGCCAGCCTCGCTGGGATGTTGGGTCAATAGGAGCTGTGGGCAGACTTAAAACGGCCCTCAGCCCCTCACCCAGGCTGCCCAGGCACTCCATTTGGGACCCGAACCCTGAAGGAGATGTAGGCAGCCTGAAAATGGCCCTCAGCCCTCACCCAGGCTGGCCACACCCCCATGGGTTAAGGGTCCCCACTGGGGGACTTGGCCAGCCTGCAAATAGCCATAAGCCCCTCACCCAGGCTTGCCAGGCACACCAGCAGGTGGACATCCCCTGAGGGGTCCCAGACTGTGAGAGGTCACAGGCTGGGCTGGGGGAACCCCCCACCACCAAGTGCACAAATTTTGTGCACCGGGCCCCTAGTATAAATAAATAAGAAAAAGAAATTTTAATTAGGCCAAATTAAAGTTGGACTTAATGTAGTAAATAGTTTGGTCTTGATTTGGCTCTGATAAAAATAACAGTGCTGCCCTGACTGGTTTGGCTCAGTGGATAGAGCTTCGGCCTGCAGACTCAAGGGTCCCAGGTTCGATTCTGATCAAGGGCATGTACCCTGATTGCGGGCACAGACCCAATGGGGAGTGTGCAGGAGGCAGCTGATCAATGTTTCTCTCTCATCGATGTTTCTAACTATCTCTTTCCCTTCCTCTCTATAAAAAATCAATAAAATATATTAAAAAAAATAACAGTGCTTATAAATAAGTAAAGTAAATGTGGGAACATTAATTTTTAGTCCTATTTCTATGGTTAGCCCATTTATTTCAGTTAGTAATGGAAAATAGTACATCATTTTCTTTTTCTCCTTGCAGCTTGTGGTTATTTCGTTTCCTCTCCTCTTTCCTTTCTCCCACTGAAGCTGGGGAAGGGCAGAAAGGTTATTTATAGAATCCACTAGCTTTTTGTTCCTTTTACTTTATTTGGCTCACATTTTTTCTGATTATTTTGTGTTTTGAAAAGTTTATAACCTGACCATGTTTGCTTAGTTATCAGGTAGAAAACTTGTGTCATCAGCTGTTTCCCCCAATATCATGCCTCATGAGGATCCTTCCCATCAGTTCCTGCAGCAGAGCCTTGAAAGGGTGTACAGTCTTCAGCACCTGGACCCTCAGGGAACCCAGGAGCTGCTAGAGTTCACCATCAGGTGAGGTAATCATCCCTTTCCTTTAACAGTATTGTTGTTCTGCTCTGCTTGACTGTTTTGGTTACAGGCTAGTTTTTCTGACTCTGTAGGCCAATACTCACACATGGTTTTATGATCTATTTATATTTGTATTAGGTTGGGGTTTGATCATGTTATATACAAAGAAAAACTCTTTCTGTACATGACCAGATTTATGATTAGTACAAAACTAGAAAGTGTTACAAAGAAGCTATTTTCATCTGTTCCTTTCCTTGTATATTATTTAGGACTAGAGGCCCGGTGCACAAAATTTTGTGCACTGGGTGGGAGGCGGTCCCTCAGCCCAGCCTGCCCCTTTTCACAATGCAAGAGCCCTCAGGTGATGTCCTACTGACAGCTTGGGCCCACTCACCCCAGGGGAGCAGGCCTAAACTACAGTCTGGACTCCCTCTGCTGGAGGCCACTGGGCTGATCAGACAAGGTGTGCTGCCCTGTTCACCCCACTGCAGCTGCCACTGCCACTGCCGGCCACCAGAGCTGCTGGCCCTCCCCTCCCCTCCCCT
>PVJC01019416.1:0-30273 GCA_004026665.1 Murina feae
GAAAGACCTTCACAGACAAGAAAAAGCTAAAAGAGTTCATCACCACCCAACCAGTATTATATGAAATGCTGAAAGGTATCCTTTGAGAATGAGGAAGAAGAAAAAGGAAAGTAAAAATTATGAACAACAAATATATATCAACGAGTGAATCTAAGAATCAAGTGAATAAAAAATCTGATGAACAGAATAAACTGGTGAAAGGAATAGAATCAGAGGCATAGAAAGGGAGTGGACTGACAATTTTCGGGGGTTAAGGGTGTTGGGGATGCGTGAAGAGACTGGACAATAATTGTACACCTATGGATGAAGACAATGGGGGGGCAAGGACAGAGGTTGGGGTGGGAATTGGGAGGAGGGGAGCTATGGGGGGAAAAAGAGGAACAACTGTAATAATCTGAACAATAAAGATAAATTAAAAAAAAATAAAGATGTTATCACACATTCATAATGTTGATTATCCATTTTTGAAAGACAGGTTTTTAAATGGACATTTCATAAAATGATTAGAATAGAAATCTTAATTAATATCTTCCATGTATAATATCTGAAGGAAAAAAACAAGTGCTCTGTTTATAAGCTGAATTTTGAAATTATGCTTGTTTCCTTCTCTATGAGAAAAGCAAATCATAATCATTACATCAGATACATATTGGATATACTCAGGTGGTTACTAGAAATAAGACACTTAATAATATTCTTTATCTTATCAGATAATAACATTCCTACTTAGCCATGCCAAAATTTTATTGTTGTTCTCAAATTCTACTTATTCAGTTATAACACAAATTAACTCCTTTAAGGAGATATTTGTGATTCTTGGTTCACAGCTCTGGAGTGACAGGGTTTAATGTTAATGAAACCATCACTATGACTATTCATTCATCTCTCTATGTAAGAAATGGGTAGATCCTGTGAAGTCCTAGGCAATATGCTCTCTCCCTGGAAACAGATCAGTAAACACGAACACAGGCCATACCCTGGTGACATTTATTCGTGTGAGCGACGGTTCTTACCAAAACATGACATAACAAGAAGACAAAAGCAAACACTCTCAAGAAAGGCCAAGCCCCCAAACCACGGCAGCAGAGGAGAAACCCTAAAACCAGACCCGGAGGAAAGGCAACTCACAGGTCTTTGATTTCTTCTGCTTTGTGTTTGGACCATAAGGACAGTCCTTTCCTAGGAGAAGGTGGTATTACATAATGGTTGTAAGGGGAAGCTGAGCAGTCACACACAGTTTCTTCTAACCTATGGTCTTGGCAAAGAAATCAGCATCTGCCTGAGAAGAATTCTTAAAAAGCAGGTTTCTCAATTGCAAGGTATAAAATTTTATTCTTCCTCTACTTTATTGGGCCTCTATTTATTTGGTCTATAGCCTTCTTTTTTTTGTTTTTCAAATTCCACAATTCATATTCTTAATTGTCCGCTTTGTTAAATGCCAATATACATATTAAGCACTGGTCCCCAGCCAACTTATTATCCCTTCAATCTCTGTAACACGATTTCAGTCTGAAACACATGATGGAATTACTGGCACTGAAAGTAAAGCACTTCTGATTAGATAGATTCTGTCCAAAGGCGAGGTGCCCATTATGTTATTGCAAAATGTCTATTTACTGTTTCTATCATAGCATTTTAAAATAAATGCTGTGTGTTAACTTGGAGAGCCTCCAATTCATTGCATTTAACACCTCTCTTTTTTCTAGGACACTTTCTCAATTAGTTCATACTGAGTGAGAAACCACCTAACATTTTTAGCGTAAATATTTACAATAGATCCTCCTTATCTTTTTAAAATATACTTTGATTTCAGAGAAGAAAGAAGAAGGATAGAGAGAAAGAAACATCAATATGAGAGAGATTCTGCTACTGAGGATCAGCCCACAACCCGGGCATATGCCCTTGACCAAAATCAAACCCGGGACCCTTCAGTCCGCAGACTGATGTTCTATCCACTGAGTCAAATACGCCAGGGCAAATCTTCCTTATCTTGATACTGTCCTATGTTTTAGAGTCAAATGTACCTGTAAACATAAGTGCAGTTAATGTAATGGATATTGTGACTACTCATATGTTATTTTTTTCTCTTGTCATTTATCATGTGAAAAAATAAGTGAGATTTTCATCTTCAATGTAGATGTAAATAGTGAAAACAGAAGAATGAGAGCCTCACTGTGAATGACAGCTTTGAATAAAATATTCTTGCTTTTAAAAAGTCCTGAGTTTATTAGTTACTGTTCACTTAAGGAAGGTGTTTAACAAATTTTAGTGGTAAGGAGTGGGGAAGAGTTAATATCAAGAATATATTCAGAATACAAACCAAGATGGCGGCATAGGTGAACACCGGAATTGCTGCTCGGTACAACAATTATAAAATAACAACGAAAAGAAAAAAACAACAACACCCAGACCTACAGGAAAGCTGGATGAGTGGAAATTCTACAACTAGAAGGAGACTGAGACTCAGCGGACGTTCGGAAATAAAGTGCAAAGGTATGGAGGCCCGCGCAAAGGGGCTCGCGGAGAGGGTTCACGGAGATAGCAGCTGGCGCTAGAGAAACGGCGATTTGCGGCTCATCAAATTGCTTGCGAGAAGGACTGGTAGCATTTTGTACCGGAGGGAAGCACAAGCTCCCGATGACTCTGAACTCCAGTTCCAGGTGAGTCGCGGGGGTCTCAGAATCTTACGGGGAGGGGCTAGACTGTCTAGCACCGTCTGAGCGCCGGGAGGAACTCCAGAGGAGCGTGAGACCCGGTGCCTCTTAGGGCAGGGCTGGGAAGCAGCCATAGCTGGTAGCTCTGCCCTGTAGACTCCCCAACACCCTGCCCCACCCAAGCTGCACACAGAGGCTTTTGCATACAAAAGGCTGGGAAGCCCCAGGCAGAAGAAGATAAGGCATCACCTCCCTGGAGATACAAGAGCCAGCATACTTGGATAAGGGATGTACTCAGGAGGCAGACTTAGTGGGTACCAAAGCCCCACTGAAGCAAGTCTTGCCCCATAAGGGTGTCTCCAGCATAGAAGTTCTCCCATTACAGACACAGCTAGTTAAAATCACTCTTTCAACAAAGGGGAAGCAGCCAAAATGCGGAGACAAAGAAAGAGGTCACAAATGACAGAAATGGAGGAAAGCAAACAACTGGATATAGAGTTTAAAACGATGGTTATAAGGCTTTTCAAGAATATTCTAGAGTCTGCCAATAAATTTAGTGAGACCCTCGAGCATATGAAAAAGGACCAGCTAGAAATTAAGCATACACTGACTGAAATAAAGTAGAATATACAGAGATCCAACAGCAGATGAGAGGATCGCAAGAATCAAGTCAAAGACAAGAAATATGAAGAAGCAAAACCCATCCAGCCAGAAAAGCCAAAAGAAAAGAGAATCCAAAAATATGAAGATAGCGTAAGGAGTCTCTGGGACAACTTCAAGCATACCAACATCAGAATTATAGGAGTACCAGAAGAAGAGAGAGAGCAAGATATAGAAAACATATTTGAAGAAATAATGACAGAAAACTTCCCCTACCTGGTGAAAGAAATGAACTTGCAAGTCCAGGAAGCACAGAGGATCCAAAACAAAAGGAACCCAAGGAGGACCACACCAAGACACATCATAATTAAAATGCCAAGGGCAAAAGACAAGGAGAAAATCTTAAAAGCAGCAAGACAAAAGCAGTCAGTTACCTACAAGGGGGAACCCATACGACTGTCAGCTGATTTCTCAACAGAAACATTGCAGGCCAGAAGGGAATGGCAAGAAATATTCAAAAAGAACCTACAACCAAGATTACTTTACCCAGCAAGGCTATCATTCAGAACTGAAGGTCAGACAAAGAGCTTCACAGACAAGAAAAAGCTAAAGGAGTTCATCACCACCCAATCAGTATTACATGAAATGCTGAAAGGTATTCTTTGAGAAGAGGAAGAAGAAGAAAAAGTTAAGATAAAATTATGAACAACAAATACATATCTATCAATAAGTGAACTTAAAAAAATCAAGTGAATAAAAAAAAAGTCTGATGAACAGAATAAACTGGTGAATAGAATAGAATCAGGGGCATAGAAAGGTAGTGGAATGACAATTCACAAAGAGATAGGGGCTTGGGGGAGTGGGAAGAGACTGGACAAAAATTATACACCTATGGATGAGGACAGTGGGGGGGCGGGGATAAGGGCAGTAGATGGGGTGGGAACTAGGAGGAGGGGAGATATGGGGGGAGAGAGAAACAACTGTAATAAAATGAACAATAAAGATTTATTTAAAAAAAAGAATCTATTCAAATACACTAAAGAATTTTAACACACATTTTATCCAGTATATGAATTATTTTACATTTTATAAAATATTAATCTTGACAAAAATGTTAATTTTGATTTATATATATAGTAGAAATGTGATGTCCAAGATGGTAGCCATGAGTCCCATGTGACTATTTTCACTGAAATCTATGTTAAAGTTAAACTTAAAAATCAAATGCTTCTGTCTTGCCAGCCACATTTCCAGATCTCAGAAACTGTGCGTGGCTGATGGTCTACTGGCCAGTGCAGATACATTCTGACTCTGATTCTCACAGCAAGCCCTCCTGTACAGAGTGGAACTGTAGTTAGCTTCTGGAGTGGCAAGCTGGGATCACAGACACTCAGGACCCAGACAAGTCCATGGGACATAATAGTCATTAAATATTTTTTGAACAAATGTCTAATTGAATTATATAGGAGGCTCTTTCCTCTCTTACATACTCATAAGAATTATAAAGCTGTTAAACCTTACCAGGTGAAAATGAGAACTATATGAAATGAAGTTGGGGAGCTTTCAAATGCAGCTGCTCTGATCTAAGTGTGCAGTACAGCTTTACCTCTCTCTTCCTTGGGCTTAGCGACTCTCCAGTCTTTTTCCAGTTCTCCGGCAACCCAGCGCCTGTGGAACCGGGGAGAGGGAACCAATTACTCCAAGAGGGCTGTACTTCAAGTTAGTAAAAGAAATTTTAGGTGATACTCTTAGATTGAATTGGAAATGTTTGTGGTGAAACTTACTATATACATACTAAGGCTACTCTCCTGGAGATTAATACAGCAACATTCTAATAGATAATGGGCTTGGTGCTTCATGGTAAATTAATAGAAATCTAAAATGTTACAAATGATCTGAAATTTTTAAAAATATATTTTCATTGATTTCAGATAGGAAGAGAGAGGAAGAGCGATAGAAACATCGATGAGAGAAAATCATTGATCAGCTGCCACCTGCACCCCCCACACTGGGGTGGAACCCTTAACCCAGGCCTGTGCCCTGACCAGGAAGGGAACCATGACCGCCTGGTTCACAGGTTGATGCTCAGCCCCTGAGCACACCAGCCGGGCACAAGGAGATAATAAAAGCAGTTTGTTTTTTAAGAAACTGGTCTTTCCTAAAGATTTGCTATTGAAAAAGGGATTTTTAAAAAATAAGTTAAATGAGCTATTTTTCTAATTTCAGTTTACCAATTTCTGGGGAATCAATATGAGAGGCAAGGAGCAAGAATATGATTTCTGATTTAAGTTTAAGGTTTTAGAAAAATGTGCAAATTAAAATGTTATTTCTTTTCTAAGGACTCTTTTAGCTAAAGTTCTATATGTTGAATAACAATATATTTTTCAATATGAGTATCACTTCTTGGATCCTAGACTACGTTTCATTATATTTAAACAAAAAGTACTTTTTTTCTCTAATAATTAAAGTTATAAGAAAATAAATATAAACAACAAAGCAGGAGTTTCATTTTTATTAAATTATCGTGTTTCTTATTAAAGAAAGCCATATACCTACCATTTATTATCTCTGATGGCTGCATATTACATGTTTCATTGTTATTCTGCAATTTATTTAGTAAAGTCTGTCTAGTCTGAGGTCAGAAATATATTCATTATATGTTTTTCCTTCAGTTTTAATTTCATTTAAACATTTCTTTTGAAAAAGGCAATGTAGTTTGTCTTGTTTGCTTTTAAAAATGGAAAAATAATTATCCCAGTATCTATCTACTCTAATAAAAGAGTAATATGTAAATTAACAATCACTCTGAGACACCTAAGCCAAGCCATGCCACCAGCCAATCAGAGTGGCTGTATGCAAATTAACCCAGCCAAGATGGAGGCCGGCAGCCACAGAGCTAGAGCAAACAGGAGGCTTCCGTTGCAACTGGCTGCCTAGGCTGGCTGGGCCTCTGCTCACGGCAACAATGTTTCAATTATAGAAGCCACAGAGCTGAAACAAACAGGAGGCTTCCTTACCTGCCTAGGCCTCTGCACAAGGTAACAAAGTTTCAATTACAGAAGATAAATAAACCCCAGACACCTGATTCCAGCCAACTTCGCTGGGACCTTGGGTCAATGGGAGCTGTGGGCAGCTTGCAAATGTCCCTCAGCCCCTCACCCAGGCTGGCCAGGTACCCCAGTAGAGACCCAAACCCTGAAAGGACTCTGGGCAGCCTGAAAACGGCCCCAGCCCCTCACCCAGGCTGGCCAGATGAGCCAGCAGGTGGACATCCCCCGAGGGGTTCCAGACTGCGAGAGGGCACAGGTCAGGCTGAGGGACCCCCTCCCCCACCGAGTGCACAAATTTTTGTTCACTGGGCCTCTAGTTATTAAATAATGTTCTCCCCACTGTTAGCCTCCTCTATTGGGTTACTGCTGCTGTTTGTTATGGATGGTTGTTATTTATTTAATGACTCTTTTAAATACTTTTTGCAACATCTGTATTCTTTGTAACGTGTGTTTCATTATAGGAAGTGTTTCATTAGCTTATTGGTGAGCTTCTGTTTTGCCTATCAGCTTACATAGCTAGAGCCAAAAGAGAGAAAAGGGGGGAAAATACCTCCCAATCTTAACAGACGGGCTCTGTACTGGAGTACTCCTTCAGTGCTTATCTAGGCTGTTTATATCTCTTCTTCTTACCATCCATTTTTGCCTAAAGGTTAGCCACAGGTCAAAGGTTAGGGTCTTCTTGGTTCTTGGTTCTTCCCTGCATGTGTCCAGCACTGGTCATCTGTTTGCATTTCTTAATTCTCCAATATGTGTGAGAGCTCTGAAAAGCCTCATTTCCTCAGGTACCTCTGCTCTCAACCTCTTCTCTCCCAGGCACTCAGGTCTGTCCAGTGCTAAGTCCAACTCTTATCCACAGCATCATACAGTGGTGGCAAGGAGATGCCTTGAAGCACTTCTGACAAACACTCCTGGGAGTGGTCAGACAGGACACGACACTGAGCCACAATTCTTCTGGCAGAAGGTCCCTGTCATGCCCTCTGACCCTTGCAGGGCATCAGCAGTGCAGGCAGCCCACTCAGGGCTTCCCCTGACCTGGGGGCTGGAGGAGGCAAGGAGGCGATTTAAAATGCCAACATGCTCTCCTCATAAGATGCAGCGGACCATTTCTTCACTAACTTCTTGAAAGTTGTAGTGAGTTTTTTACTAGATTATACATTTTGGAAAAAGTTGATTCTGACCAATTTTTATCAAATTTATAGTTGCTTATTGGTGATACAGAGCCCTGGAGATTCCTATTCTGCCATTTTCCATGATGTCCTAATTCTTACTCTTTTTTAAAAATTATATTTTAGTATCTACTATGAAAAGAATCTGCTTTCAATTTTCTGTGCCTATTGAAATAAAATTCCTCTAAGCAGATTAATCATCTAAATGTGAACATGAACAAATCAAAGAAGCATGACAGGTTCTTACCATTTTTCCAAAGGAGTTTCAAACTGTCAAAATAAAAGATCTCAATGAAAATCAGATATTAGACATCTCAGAAAACAACAGTAAACTTAACTTATACTTGAACTCACTGGTAAAACTAACTACTCCACTTCACATAGCTTATTATATTTCTGTCAAATTATATATTATGTTGTTTCCAAAACAGTTATATACTTGTATTACCTACTCCTATACTTTCCTTATTACTCCTGCCTGACTGTTCTCACCTTTCATCATCCGTGCTTCTAAATCGTACACCTTTATCAGGACCAATTAAAATGCCCCTTACTCCAAAATGACTCTGCACCATCTGAACCTATGATATCCTTTGAACTTTAATGTATCACAAAAGAATGGAAGGCAAGTAATTACATGAGTTCACAAACACTCAGTTTTCCATAGTATTATCCTTGTCTTATCCCTCTCCTGGACTATACATTCTTTGGAAGGAGTCTTGTCTATGATATACTCTAAAAGAACTGTGAGCTTTAAGGGGCACAAGTTACTAAAAACACAAGGAATATATAGTCTCAATGTTATGGGTTTTGTAGATTATCTCCAATTCAAGATGTTAGATTGGACATATATCATTACTTCTCTTCAATTCCCACATCATACCAACATTTCTGGAGGAAAAAAAAATATATGTCTGTCAATAAAATTATTGGGGCATATATTTTAAAAGAATACCCAGAAATAGAAAGTCATCTGATGAACTTGATGGTGAAGCAGAACAAAGAAATGTACAACGCAGAAGACAAGTGGAGACCCTTTCAAGGGGGATGAAAGGCTTCTCTGGGAACTCTTACAGAATTCTTAGGTTGTGAGAATCAACAGTTGACAGATAATCCCAGATCATAACGGAAGGGTGGCTGTGGTGAGATGAGCAGGTATCATTGCTTCCCCCTCAAGAATCCAGATTAGGTGGCTAAGAAGTTGCCTCCTACTTGTTATGAGAACTCTCTCACCACACTGGGGATCTGACTAAGACGGAAAGGTTGTCTAATAAATATGGAAGTTACGGTTCTAGAGAGAAAAAAAACAAAGCCCATGGAGCTAGCAAACTCTCCCATACACAAACAGGTGGGAAGGAAAACCAGGACAGATTTCACCAATAGTGAAAATATCCCAAGATGCTACAAATTCAAATGTAATCTTATTTAGGCAAATGTTGAGGCCCTCTACTATGTTATAATCTTACTATGGGTCCGGTGCATGAAATTCGTGCAAAAGCAGACCTTCCTTCCTCCAGCTGCCGGCACTGGCTTCCCTCCAGCACCCGGTACCCCGGCTTCCCTCCGGCTGCTGGCAGGCACCTGGGACTCGAGCTTCCCTTGCAGCCTCGGCTTTGTCAGGAAGGGTGTCTGGTCTAATTAGCATATTGCACTTTTATTATTATAGACTAGTGGCCTGGTGCACAAAATTCATGCATGTGGTGGTGGGGGGGTTGTGCCTCAGCCTGGCCTGCACCCTCTCCAATCTGGGACCATTCAGGGGATGTCTGACTGCCAGTTTAGGCCCCATCTGCCAGTTGGACACCCATCTCGCAATCCAGGACCACTGGCTCCTAATCACTCACCTGCCTGCCTGCCTGATAGCCCCTAACCACTCTGCTTACCAGCCTTCTTGTCTCCTGACTCCCTTTTCTTGCCCACAACTTCCCCCCACCGGCCTAATCACCCCAACTGTCTCCCCCTACCAACCTGATCACCCTCAACTGCCCTCCCCTCCTGGCCTGATCACCCCTAACCACCTCTGCCTCGGCTCCACCACTATGGCTTTGTCCAGAAGGACATCTCGAAGGTCTCCCAGTCTAATTAGCATATTACCCTTTTATTAGTATAGACTAGAGGCCCAGTGCACAAAAATTTGTGCACTCGGGGATGTCCCTCAGCCTGCCTTGTGCCCTCTCGCAGTCTGGGACCCCTCAGGGGGTGGCTTAGGGACCCTTCAGGGGATGTCCACCTAAGCCGCTCCCCAGGGAATCAAGCCTAAGATGACACTCAGACATCCCTCTGGCAGCCCGGGAGCCCTTGGGGGATGTCCACTTGCCAGCGGGGAGCAGGCCTAAGCTGCAGTCGGACATCCTTAGCGCTGCTGAGGAGGTGGGAGAGGCTCCCACCACCACCGCTGTACTGGTGGCCATCAGCCTAGCTTGTGGCTGAACAGAGCTCCCCCTGTGAGAGTGCACTGACCACCAAGGGCAGCTCCTGTATTGAACGTCTGCCCCTGGTGGTCAGTGTGTGTCATAGTGACCAGTCAATCCCAGTGGTTCTGCTGTTAGGGTCAATTTGCATATTACCCTTTTATTATATTGGATAGAGGCCTGATGCATGGGTGGGGGCCGGCTGGTTTGCCCTAAAGGGTGTACCGGATCAGGGTGGGAGTCCTACTGGGGTGCCTGACCAGCCTGGGTGAGGGGATAGGGGCCATTTTCAGGCTGGCCACACCCCTTTCACGATGGGGGGACCCTGCTGGGGTGCCTGGCCATCCTGAAGAGGGGCTGATGGCTGTTTGCAGGTTGGCCACAGCCCCTTCAGGGTGAGGGTCCCCACTGGAGTGCCTGGCCATCCTGGGTGGTGAGGGGTTGATGACTGTTTGAAGTCTGGCCATGGCCCCCAGTCACCCAAGCTCCCAGTGAGGATGGATGGAAGTAGGTATCTGGGATTTATTTATCATCTATAATTGAAACTTTGTTGCCTTGAGCAGAGGCCACAGCCAGCCTAGGCAGGTGGGAAGCTTGGCTTCCTCCATCTCTGGGGCAACCAAACCTTCTACTTGCTCCAGCTCTGTGGCTGCTGGCTGCCATCTTTGTTGGGTTAATTTGCAGATAGTCACTCTGATTGGCTGGTGGGCGAGGCTTGGAGCATAGCGGAGGTGTGGTCAATTTGCATGTTTCTCTTTTATTTGATTAGATGGGACCACTGACCTATACACTGTCTGTCATTGAATGAAACATTATGTGGCTCATGACTATATGTTAGAGAAACAATAATTTAACCTTAAATTTTCATCAATTTGTCAATTTTCCCCATTTACCTCTTACTTAGGTTTCTCCTCTAAACAGGTGTTGGTATTTGCTATACTACTAAAATTTTCTTATGCTGATAGTATAGTACATTCAATGGAATCTAAAGAACTCTCCTCTTGAGATTAAATTCATCTACCTAAGAAAAAGTGATTAAGTGCAACTATTTGAAATCCAAGTGGGTTTTTGCATAGAATATTACAAGTTTATTTTAAAATTTGTACGTACCAAAAATAACCAAAGAAATCTATAAAAGGGCAAAAAGAATGGAACTACCATATCAGATATCAAGACATATTATGAAGCATGCAAATTAGTGGAATGAGATATTATAATAGAGAGTTAAATTAACAGGTAAAATACAGAAGCTAGAAATAAATACAATCATTATGAAAACTTGATGTATGATCAATACAGTATAGCTGATTTCTAAGAAATGACTGAATTTTGTCATAAAATTGATATTGAGAAAAACAATTTTCATCTATTTATAAATGAAAATTCTATTTACTCTATTCTTACACACAATTTCACAATGCTAAACAATTAAATGTCTAGTGAAAAACTTAAAAAATTTACAAGAAAATATTTTCTATGACCTTGCAGTATGGAAATATTTCTTAAACAAGATACAAAGCACTTAAAGGGAAAATGATCAACTTAAGTACATTAAAATTAAGAACTTTTTACTAAAAGATATAAAGAAAACAAATCAAACTTTAAAAATATGTTTAAAACATATAACTAACTAAAGATAATGATTTGTTCCCACAAGTCAATAAGAAAATACAAATAAACCTAAAAGAAAGTAGACAAAAGATAAACAAGCTCAGAAAAGAATGAACATTTGGTAAGTATCTTAACTAATAAAAGCGTAATATTAAAATTAACTGTTTCTCCAGGACGGGGTAAGCCATGCCCACCAGCCAATCAGAGCTTCTCTATGCAAATTAGCCCAGCCAAGATGGCAGAGGCTGCAGCCCCAGTGCGCGGCTTCTCGGGGCTTTGGCCTCCACCATCTTGGGAGCCTCCGTCCTGGGAAGGTATCCGGTGCCTTGGGCCTGCGGATGCCTTCCCAGGTGGGAGCCTGGGGGGAGGGGGCAGGGACCAGGCGGCCGGCCCCCGCGGCCCCCGGCCAGGAGGCCATGGGGTGGCCAGTGCCACCCCACCATTGGCTTCCCAGGTGGGTGGCCCATAGGGTCAGTGGGAGCTGTGGCCGGCCTGAAAACTGCCCTCAGCCCCTCACCCAGGCTTGCCATACCCCCTGGGGTGAAGGTCTCCACTGGGGAGCTTGGCCAGCTTGCAAACAGACATTGGCCTCTCACCCAGGCTGGCCAGGCACACCAGCAGGTGGACATCCCCAGAGGGGTCCCAGACTGAGAGAGGGCACAGGCCGGGCTGAGGGATCCCCCCCCCCCAGTGCACAAAAATTTGTGCACTGGGCCCCTAGTATTAATATATTAATGATATAAAATAATTAACAATTAGAAAAATATTATCTCTTGGTTTTTGAAACTGGTCACTCGGAGTCCTGAATAGTGCAAAAACCTACGATAAGGCTGATTTATATGACAGTTTAAAGGAGCCACTTGAAGTATCACAAGAAAATCAGGAGGAAATTGGTGAAGAGACACTTTAATGAGTTATGATATAATTATCCAAAATTTTAAAAGTCCTCAATAAGTAATGCCTAATTAATATTCTGTTTGATCCTCTATATACCGTAATTCAAAATAGCATAATTTATACTTATAAAAACAGATTAATTTTTAGAAATATTTTTGGATAAAATATCAAGACCTAACCCTGGCAATATTTTTGTAGAAGTGATCAGCAATAAAGAAAAATTATTTCAATCAGTATTTGATCTGTTTCCAATGGACTGATAGATTGCTATAGTATACATTGTCCCCAAAGATTCCTGTCTCCTATTATCCACATCTTGTCTAATACTCTATTGCAGCGATTTTCAACCAGTATGCCACAAGGATTTTTAAAATATGCAATACCTAACTACAGTCAGGATCACTGACCTCTTTTCCCTTAGATTGTAAAAAAATAAAAAAGACAACAGCCAGCACAGCAATATCCATCCAGTGTGACTGAATCACAATTATACCTATTTTTTGTGGGAGTTTTTTGGTGTGCCACAGGGTTTTTTGGTTAGTTTATGTACCACGAGATGAAGAGGATGACAATCACTGCTCTACTGCATTCACGGGCGTTGATTGTGTGTTTTGCTTTGGCCTGCAGGACCTTAGCAAACATAACACAAGCAAAGCTCTGTAGGCACTTGCCCGTTGAGTTCTGTCCCCCTGAAACACCCTACCAGCCACTGAGCATGAGAGCGAGGCCACCTTTATCAGGATTCCCAGTTGAGTCGGCAGATGTGTGCGTCCACATTATTGGCCCCCCCACAAGAACCAACAAAAGTTACCAGCTGAGCCTGGAACAAATTGCTTGATTGTTACCAAAATAAATGTTTGTTTTAGCTTGTGTGTGTGTGTATACATATATATAAATGTGTGCATGTGTAATCTAATAAAAGAGCAATATGCAAATTGACTGTCACTCCAAGACACCCAAGCCACGCCCACCAGCTGAGCCACACCTCCCAGCCAATCAGAGGGGCTGTATGCAAATTAACCCAACCAAGATGGAGGCTGGCAGCCACAGAGCTAGAGCTTCCCTTGCAACTGCCTGACTAGGCCGGCGGGCCTCTGCTCAAGCAACAATGTTTCAATTATAGAAGCCACAGAGCTGAAGCAAACAGGAGGCTTCTGTTGCCTGCCTAGGCCTCTGCTCAAGGTAACAAAGTTTCAATTACAGAAGATAAATAAACCCCAGAAACATGATTTCAGCCAGCCTCGCTGGGACCTTGGGTCAATGGGAGCTGTGAGCAGCCTGAAAATGGCCCTCAGACCCTCACACAGGCTGGCCACACCCCCATGGGGTGAGGGTCCTTACTGGGAGGGCTTGGCCAGCCTGCAAACAGCCATCAGCTCCTCACCCAGGATGGCCAGGCACACCAGCAGGTGGACATCCCCAGATGTGAGGGCACAGGCCGGGCTGAGGGACCCCTCCCCCCACCAAGTGCACAATTTTTGTGCACCGGGCCCCTACTATATCTAAACTAATAAAAGCATAATATTGAAATTGACCGTTTCTTCAGGACGCCTAAGCCATGCCCACCAGCCAATCAGAGCGACTGTATGCAAATTAACCCAGCCAACATGGAGGCTGCCACTCATGGAGCTGAGTAAACAGGCAGCTTCCATGCAGGAGTGAAACTGAAACTGTCTGCAGCCTGCTGGCTTATCCTGGCTCCAGGCAAAACATATTTGCAACAAAGTATTAATCATAGAATCTTCAGGAGCTGAAAGAAACAGCAGGCCTGGCCTGACTACTAAGGATAACATTGTCTCATTATAGAAGCCGAGAGGTGAAGTAGAAACGAGGCTTCCTTACTAGGCCTCAGCTTAAAGGTACAGCACATCAATTATAGAGGATAAACAAACCCCAGAAACCTGCTTCCAGCCAGCCTTGCTGGGACATTGGGTCAATGGGAGCTGTGGGCAGTCTGAAAGTCTGAAAGCACCAATCAGCCCATCACCCATGCTGGCCACACCCCAATGGGGTGAGGGACGCCACTGGGGGGCTTGGCCAGCCTGCAAACAGCCATCAGCCCCTCACCCAGGCTGGCCAGGTACCCTAGTAGGGACCCAAAATCTGAAGAGGCTGTGGGCAGCCTGAAAACACGCCACAGCTCCTCATCCAGGCTGGCCAGGTACCCCAGTAGGAACCCAAAACCTGAAGGGACTGTGGGCAGCCTGAAAATGCTCCTCAGCTCCTCACCCATGCTGGCCACACCCCAATGGGGTGAGGGACCGCACTGGGGGCTTGGCCAGTCTGCAAACAGCCATCAGCCCCTCACCCAGGCTGGCCAGGTACCCCAGTAGGGACCCAAAACCTGAAGGGACTGTGGGCAGCCTGAAAGCCTGAAAATGTCCCTCAGCCCCTCACCCAAGCTGGCCAGTCATGCAAGCAGGTGGACATCCCCAGAGGGAGGGGTCCCAGATTGTGAGAGGGCACAGGCCGGGCTGAGGGACCTCCCAAGTGCACAAATTTTTGTACACTAGGCCCCTAGTGTATATATAATCAACAGACAACAGGAAAAACAGTGCTTACTTTTATGAAGGCATTTTCAATAAAACAGTGGAGATGAAGTGGAGATTACAATGAATACATGAGAAGGTGGAAAATGGGGAATCAGAAATACTAAATTTAGATAACTCTTCAGATGGTAAGTGGAACTGTAGGAGAAATAGGAAAAAAGACTAAATTTAAAGATATGCATGGAGTAAAAATATTTTTCCTTGAAAATAGGAGAAACATCAAATTTTTTAAACGTGAAGAAGTGAGTTTTTAAAAAACCGGAGATTCGGAAGATGGTGCAAAGAACACCTGATGCATAACCTGGGGATTGTCCGGTGTAATAGTAATGCAGGGGAGGCGGCAGCCACTGGTCGGGGAAGGGAATTCTCCGTGAAAAGGCACAGGAACAATGTTTGTGGAATTCAGGGACATGCATACATAGAATAATAGGACTGTGAGGTATTTCTGTCATTGTATCTCCCATTTTGGGGGCAGGCAAAGGGTAGTGAGGTGGAGTATTTGGAGACCTGGACAAATGAAGTCATTACCCCAGAGAATAATACTAGAGAAAGTTCCGTCTGACAAACAGAGTAATTCCAGAACACTATTGAAGGTCCCATTAAGGTTGGAGACCACAAATGTATAATATCTCAAGTCTGAATTATTGTGTAATGTTCTCCAGCACTAGTCAGCTCAGCTGGCTGGGTGTAGCAGGGGAGGTGGCAGACCATCAGAGAGACTTCTCCAGGGTTGGTATTTTTTTCCGACTAGAAGGATAATAAGATAAAAAGGTAAAGGACCAAAGAAGTAAAGGACCAATTTAAGAGATGAATTGATTAGGCAAGGAAATAAAGGACAATGGGAATGATAGGATGGGAAACAGTGGATATGTCAGGGTTTGAAGTGTCCTTAAGTTTCAGATGAAATAAAATTGATAACATAATGAGAGAACTCAAAGTATCAGAAATTTGGTCAAGAGGGTCAGATGACTAAGTAGTAGGTTTCAAAATTAAAAACCAATATAAAATGTGTAATCAAAGGTAAGTTTTCCAATTAGAATTATGAGCATTTTGATAATCATGTGTTTTTTGAGTACAGCATACTCAGCGTGTTAGAAGACTTTGCCAACTGTAGTCTAGTATAAGTGTTCTGCACATGTTGAAGGCAGGCTCGGCTAAGCTATAATGTTCAGCAAGGTAGACATATTAAATGCATTTATCAGGACGTAACCCCATCAGAGGTCAAGAAGCATCTGTGCTTTCTCTCTATGCCATTCTTTTAAGTCATGGCTACATCTTAATGACTTGAATTGATTAAATAAAAAGTTTCAATTCAGTGGAGATCATTCTAAATTAAAAGTATCTCAAGTCTAATAAAATAAGGTGGCAGAAAAATAAAAGAAAGCCTTCATTTGTATGGGAAGTTATCCAGGCTATTATTTCCATCATTTTGTAGTGTTTTCTCATTCTTTGCAAAAATAAATACAGAGAAACGTTGTTCATAGTAACTACTCTGAAGAACTCTCTTTCCAAGATTCCGAACTGCAGTGACACTGCTATGAGTGGATGGACAGGCTGATGGCAGATGCATTTCTGCTAATCAAGGGCTCTACAGCATGTATCCTGACACAAAGGAAACCACTGTGGCATCAAGAGTCAACAAACTACAATGGGTGATCCAAAAAAGATGAATCTTTCACTCCTGTAATGTATTTCATACCCAAAGTAGATGGCCAATTACTTACAGAGCTTTATCTAGTTATGATTAAAATTACCCTGATTAAAAATGAGCAAGCATGATACCAAAAGAGACGTCACATCCATCAGCAGTCACCCACACCCTAGGAAATCATCCACCTGTTTCCTGTCTCTACAGACTGGCCTATTTCTGACATTTCTGTTAATGGCATCACATAATGTAAGGTCTTTTGTGATGATGGCAATGGTTACACTGCTCTGAAAAATACACTGAAGGCCACTGAATTGTACACTTCAAAAGGCAAATTTATGGCATGTAAATTATCTCAAAAAGTAGTATTTTAAAAATCAAGCAGTCTGTAGAGAAACATAACGGACAACTCTGACAAAAGTGAAGCTGTTGCAAATTAAAAGAAGAGGGAAAGCTGCATGACCTGGAGAAGGCATCCCTTTCTCCCTGCCCTTGACCCCACCCCATCCCATCAAAATTGCACTCATCGAGTCCCCAAGAAAAGACTAACTTCACCACAGGAAACATCACTGCAGAATGAACAAAGCAAAAGGCGAGAACCTTGGACTTTCAGACTTGGGGGCCTTAGCAGGAAAGTTAAATAAACCTGTACTTGGGCAAACACCCCCTTCTTTTGTGCTGCCTGATGGATGCTTCAGGGACCAGTCTGTCTTCCTCACTGCACAGACTTTCCAACAGTTGGAGTATGAAAACATGAGGTTTAAAGAACAGAAAGAGATAATTAAACCCATTGCTTGCTTTGACTCCTCACCATAAAATCCAGAGTAATTAGATAATCTGCAACTTAAACAAGGATATTTGGTGGCTCTAGCCAGTTGGGCTCAGAATGTGACCATATTTGGAGACAGAGTCTGCACAGAGATAATTAAGTAAACAAGAGGACACTAGAGTGGGTCCTAATCCAATAGGACTGATGTCCTTACAAGAAGACATTTACACACATACACACACACACACACACACCATGTGGAGACACAGGGAGAAGGTGGCCATCTGCAAGGCAAGGAAACGGGCCTCTGGAGAAACCAGCTCTGCCAACACCTTGATTGCGGGTACATTTCTAGCCTTCAGAACCATGAGAAAAAGTTTCCATTGCGTAAGCTGCCTATTCTGTGGCACTTGTTACTGCAGACCTTGCACACTAACATACAGTAGGTCAGCCCTACCTGGTGTTTCTCCATGGTTAGAGCTTCAGTTGGAGGACTGAAGGGTGGAGAGTTCTGTTCTGGTCGAGGGCAGGCACCTCAGTTGCAGGTTCAATACCTGGCCCCAGTCGGGGCAGGCAGCCAACGGATGTGTCTCTCTCATATTCATGTTTCTCTCTCGCTCTCTCCCTCTCATGTTCACTTTCTCTAAAGAATCAATGGGAAATATCCTCGGATGAGGATTAACAACAAAAGGAATTACATTGTGCAGCTCCTGATGGGGGTTACAGTGGGAGCGGGAGCCAAGGCTCCAGCTGGACATCACCCGTTGTTTTCCTCCGCCTTGCTTTGCCCTCTGCACACACAGTCCCACTGGAACGTGGAGAAGGAGGGAGCCCCTGATCCCCAGCTCTCAATAGGGACAAGGCAGTGACTGGGGTTGTAGGCAATGAATGAATAAAATGAAAAACGTTAACAACTCTGTTACAAGGTATTCTCTATTATAAGGCCCCCAAGTCTGAAAGTCCAAGGTTCTCGCCTTTTGCTTTGTTCAGTCCACAGTGATGTTTCCTGTGGTGAAGTTAGACTTTTCTTGGGGACTTGATGAGTGAAATTTTGATGGGATGGGGTGGGGTCAAGGGCAGGGAGAAAGGGATGCCTTCTCTAGGACAAGCAGCTTTCCCTCTCTGTACAACTTTATTTGGGTAGATGTTTTCAAGTGATAAAAAATGTTGAGGAGATTCCTAACCAGTTTGGCTCAGTGGATAGAGCGTTAGCCTGTGAAGGGAGGACAATTAGGAGCCACCAGGCCAGCAGGGGAGGACAGTTAGGGGCCACCAGGCCAGCAGGGGAGGACAGTTAGGGGCAATTGGGCCATCAGGGGAGCAGTTAGGCATAAATGAGGCTGGCCAGGGAGTGATTAGGGGGTGATCAGGTTGGCAGGCAGAAGTAGTTAGGGGCAATCAGGCAGGCAGGCAGGCAGGCAAGCGGATGGGAGCCAGCAGTCCTGGATTGTGAGAGGGATGTCCAACTGTCCACCAGGATCGGGCCTAAATGGGCAGTTGGACATCACTTGAGCGGTCCCAGATTGGAGAGGGTAAAGGCTGGGCTGAGGGGTACCCTCCTCCCCGACAGATTTCATGAACCGGGCTTCTATTGTAGTTATAAAGCCTGAGATTTTAACAAATGCACTATAATGCTTTTCTTGAATGTTACCAAACCCTAGACCAAGCATCACAGGTGGCCCACCAGAACCTTCTCTGGGTGATCCTGTAACAGTGGTGAAGGGAGAGAGGTAGCACAGGTCTCTGCTCTCTGGCAAACTTACCCTCCCAGGTGGACACACTACTTATGCATTAATTGCGTAGAAATAAAATCTTTAGAAGAATGTTTTTATCATTTCCAAATCATCCTTTGAAAATAATTCAATGTTACAGTGGTTTCAAGATTGAACTCCCTTCGGAATAACTAAAGGCAAACTAACAGGTTAAAAAGACAAAGAAGGAATAATTATATTCTGTTTAATACCCATTAGGTATTTCTTTAGAACAAAATAACTCATTAAAAAGCACACTGTCCTTCCATACACCAGTGTCCTCATCTAATCATCTAATCATTTTAGTGTCCCCAAAAAATAATGTAAATACTATTTAATTTATTAGTCAAGTTGGCTTATGGAAATTACTACTTAGCATGATTGCCTTTGGATAAAGAAAAAACGGGTAGGGGGAGGAATCTATTTAATGAGGTTGTTTCACCCTTCTGAAGTGAGACTATCAAAATCATGTCCAGATTAGAAAATTAGACAGCTAAGCAAAGGTTCTAGAAACTATTTCAACTTTCTTAAAAAACAACTCCTTGGGTCCTTTAACTAACATACCCTTGTAGGCTTTACGGCGCTTATAACAGCGTTAGCATTTTAAATGTCACTTACCTGCTTCAAATGTCCTTCTATTTTAGACTCCACATCTTCAATGTGTGAAATCATTTTGTTGACACATGGTGCTGGCGTATTTACTAAAGAGCAGCTGTGACGCCGACATGGGTAACTAAAGTAAATGCCTTTGTTCACCCCTAAAGATAAAGCAGACAGTGGAAGTTACTTATCAGTTACATATAGTGTAGTAACCTTGATGTTGAGAATATGCAAAAATATTCAGCTTTATTAAAACTACTAATACTCAAAGTTTTAGCAACTAGGTAGATAAATATGTCACAATTACAGAATGAACCTTCTAAAATTTTGAAATCTAAAAGAACCATTTATGACTTAAAATGTAAGAAATAAAAATGATTCTAAGTAGTGAGAACACATTTTCAAACTTAAATTTAAGTGTTTCATAGCATTATGAACTAACTATTGGGGGGCCGGCAAAGTAAAGAAAAAAGGCAGAAAACATTAAGTCATTTGTTTCTAAATAAATTCTAAATCAATTTTTAAAATGACTTTTAAAATTCTCCCTTCAAAGAGATTCCACTTCTTCCAATGCAAATAATACCCAACCTCTCATATACGGAAGGACTTCTTCCTTAAATTCAGCCATTAGTTTTTCTTGCTGCAAAAAATAAAATGAAGTCCCCTTCATCCTCATAATAACCTCATTTTCTACCTTCCATTTCTGAAAATTGGGGTATCTTACAGAAAGTGATTGATGTCCTCATCAGAGCATTCAAGTTGTGCTAATCATAAAATTCACTCAGTCTGATGTGCCTCAGTGACTCTAATCCTGGAATGTCCTGAATCACCTGAAGGTTGCAGAATCACAGCAAAGCTATCCATGGAACTCCACCAAAGTGCTTACTTGCAGTCCTTTTGTGTGTAAGGGACTCTACGGGACTGGATTATAGCTGCAGTTACTGATCTTAAATACAAGACACAAAATAGGGTTGATGTCTCAGTGAGATGAGTGTGATGACCTCATTTCAACTGACCTTGAGAAACACAAAGGTAATGCTATTGTTTACTGACTGTGCCTTTTGTTTCAATGCCAACCTACAGAGTTGTTCATATTTTAGATATCTCCATTTCAACTGCAGTCTTTTAAATGAAGCCTCCTAATCTCCTCCTCCAAAAGTACTTCTGTGAAAATGGAATATCTGTTTCATATGTAAATAAAAACTTTGACCCTATCCCGTAATTCTGAATATATGTGTGTATCTGTGTATATATGAACGTATATACATTATCTTGATTTCAGAAGCGAGGAAACTAAGGCTTAGAGAAGTTATAAAACATGTCAAATTCCACAAAACTGATAGGCGGGAGAACTGGTACTTGAACTGTATTTCCCTGGCTATGGAATGTAAGCTATACTACAAGGGTTGTGTTCACATTTTTAAAAATGTGGCAAAGAGAAGCTGTCCTAAAAACATATTCCAGGGCATCTCAAATGTTTCACATATCACTTGTTTTTGAATTTTGAATGTTCCTTCAGGATACCAGTTTACTCTGGCCATACTGAACACACATACTTGCTATGGCTATTTCCCATGCGTTATATTACATATTTCCTCTTTAGTTCATACAGAGAAATATACACTTTCATCTCCGTAATAGTCAAAGGACTAATGTACAAGCTGGTGAAACCTACATATTGATGTCCCATCTAAGTATCCTGATAAGGGCATGTTGCCCTTCCTTCTAGAAATAAAAAGATTTCAATACACATTTAATAACTAGGCAGTTGTCCTTACACTCAAAACATTTGCTCTGCTTCATTAAATGTGGGGAAAACAGGGTAGTTATGACTCATTTAACATTTTTCTGCACGTGCCACTTTCAACCTATTGTGTGATTACTGATTAACTTCCACAGCACCCCTATGGCTTGGTATTAACATCATACATGTGGTGCAGTGTGGAGTGTAAAATACTATGAAGTCACATTTTGCTTTGAAATTCTGTGAAAGACTTGGCATCATAAGCAGCACAAGACAGAATGAGAATTCTAGAGTTCCTCTTACTGGTTTTATCTAATGTACGCATGGCACTGGTTAAACCTCTGCTCGGCTTTGCTTTTTAATCTCACCCACCTTAAAGAGACAAGTTGATCACTGAGCCAGGTGTCCACATTCATTCTTTTTTTTTCCCACTTGACCGATAACTGTGCTTCCTAAGCTAAAACTACTCAGTCTCGAGATTTCTCATTAATAAATGAATAGGTTAGTAGGGTGCCATATAAAACATTTTTCACCTAAAATTCCACGATGCAATGAAAATTAATGGTCTTAGTCAAACATTAATTAACAGAGCTGCTCCTGGGGAAGGCTGTGCACAGGTGGTCCAGGTGGTCAAAGAATTCTGCTCAAGCAGGACTCTCATCCTCTCTAGCCATCTGCCCCACCCCAACGTCTGTGCTCAGCGTCAGTGTAGAAGGGGACAGACAGATCCTCCTGGATCTGGGCCAGAACTGAGGTTTGTGTAGACTCTGCAACAAGAAACTTCCATTTGAGAAAATATGGACTGACTGCTTGTGTTGGAAAATGTCATGAAAATACTATGTTCATGAACTGGCAACTCTCCTTGCTCAGTGACATGGATGTTCACATGATTTATGCACCCAGCCATAATAATTAACATGCATCTGAGATTTTAGAATGGCAACACTCAAACCCTATCCATGGATATGGGGAATGGGTGGAATGAGACTGACTACAGAGGGCAGGAATGAACTTTATGGAAAAATGGAAGATCCTAGCCCGGCCCATATGGCTCAAGGATAGAGCGCTGACCTATAAACCAGGAGGACAGGGTTCTATTCGTGGTCAGGGCACATGCCAGGTTGGGTTGCAGGCTTGATCCCCAGTGTAGGGTGTGGAGGAGGCAGCTAATCAATGATTCTCTCTCGTCATTGATGTTTCTACCTCTCTCTCTTCCCCTTCCTCTCTGAAATCAATAAAAATATATTTAAAAAATGGAAGATTGCATATCCTGTTTAAGATAACAGTAAAATAAATCTGTGTAGCTGTCAAAAGTCACTGACCTGCAGACTTGAAATGAGTGAACTATATTGTATGTAAAATTTAACTCAATAAATTTGTAACCAGATCTTAGTAACACAATTCAATAACCTCCTATCATTCTCCATCTCTTTTAACCCTTTATTCTCCAGAACAGAGTAGACACACTTCCCTGAAATGCCCTTCTCCAATTGCTTTCCCCCACTTTATTGCCTATTTCTCCTCATAGGCATGAGTCTCGGTAAGAAATAATTTTCTCTCTTAGTTATCTCCTCTAAGTGCTTAACCCCCAACTAAACATCTTACACTTAACTTTCCCCTGAACTCCATGTCAAAATGTACATATCCTTCCTAGAGCCTGACCCTACACCGAATGGAGAAAAGGAAAGGTGGGATCTGCAGGATCCTTTGCAGGATGGGAGGATGAAGTTAGAATTAGAATGCACCCATGGAGTTGCTATACCACCAACAAGGAAATACAGAAATTCATGACAACAGTAAACTGCATGCCAAAGCCAGAAAGGCTACAGAGCAAAATAAACACATTCCTATCCTCAGACACAGAGCTGGACAAGATAAGGGATTCATGCAGAGGGCACTCCAAGAGGCGGGGTGCCTGGTACATACCACGCAGAGAGAATGGTACCCGACTCAGTGCGGATAATTAGGAACGATTTGGCAGGTAAAGCAATGATGAGAGACTAAAGATATACCAAGATGACACTTTTGGTGACAGGTCTGCCTCCAATCTACTTGGTATTAAACATTTGGACTTTTTCAAGGCCAACAAGCCAAAGGAAATCTTGAAGAGACAAACCCATTTGCAAAGCCAGTATTCCTGAAACTAAACTCATTTTCATGCCACTCAACCTCATTTCCTTTCTTGCTTCTCTGTTCCCATTATCAAAGTATACAATAGTTAAATCACTGTGGGAATCCTCTTTCCACTCAAGTTCCTACGTTATTATCAAATCTTATTCCTTTATAATGTCTCCTTAATTCCCATCTTTCATAGCCATTGATCCTGGATAAACGAAGTCTTATTTCCTTAAGCCTGGATTGTAACAAAAAGGTGATCAGTCTCCCTATATCCTCCTAAATCATTCTGCAAAGCAGACTAGTATTTCCAAGCATGGTCATGTAATATCTCTACTTTAATACATATAGGCCCAGAGACTGAGAAATACAGTTCACACTCTTGAGCCTGAAACTCAAATGCTTCTTGACTGTACCTCAATCATTTCTAGCTTTATTTTCAGTGGTTACTTTTACTTTTCTCAATGTTCCTGATGCTGTAGTCAAAGTAATATATTTGTTCCATATTTTGTAGGTGCAAAGAATCAAAATGGCAACTTATCCCATTTTATCCTGTCAAACTGAAGATGTCCAGAGCAGAAATTTACTAATTAAGATTGAAAGATTTTGATATCAAGTTCTCCACCAGACTGACCTAAGAAATTATGAACCTCTGTACATCAAATGTGCACACTCATCACATCTTTCCACATATAATACCAGCAACACTTTGAAAGATGTTTTATGGATTCTCAATGAATAATTTTTAATTCTGGATTTCACACCTCTAAAACATCAGTCCTCATTCTTCTTCTAAAAGACATACCGTAATTAAACTGGAAGTTTCTAGCTCCTGCCAATCATGGCACAAGCAATAAAGAAAACGTTTAATTTAAAAATTCATACATTTTTAAATTATAAACAATATAAATAAATTTGCAATTAATAATATGTCATTAATAAAATAAATTATAATTTTCTTAATATTGTACATAATTACTTTGTTAACTATTGATACTTTTATCGCTCACAATACATTGATATCAAAAACTAATGAATGACTATAAACATAGTTTACATAGATCACTATACAATTTACATTCTGTCCTCACCTTCAGTATTTGTCATTTTATCTTCATGAAAAATCTCAACAGCTTCCTTAGGGGCACCAAATGGAACCAATGCTTGTGAGGTGACATTATCTTTTTGAAAGGAAAGAAAAAATTCAGAGAGCAGTTAACATATATTTTTAAAATAACTAAACACTATTAAGAAAGTGAAACTACAACTGCCACTATAGGCAAACACATTTGCAAATCATATCTACAGTATATACATAAAAGCCTAAGCAACCATTAGACCAGTAGCTATGATACTCACTGACCACAGGGGGCAGACACTCAATACACAGGCATGGAAACATGGAACAGACTGGATGAATCTCAGAGGGGAGGGAAAGGGGGAGGGTGGGAAAAGGTTAACCAAATATCTTATATGCATACTAGAGGCCCAGTGCACAGATCAGTGCATGTGTGGGGTCTCTCTGGCCTACACCCTCTCACAATCTGGGACCCATGTGGGGATGTTGGAGAGCTGGGTCCAGCCTTAATCCATGCACCGGGCCTCTAGTATTTGATAAAAGCCTAGTTTCTGGAACATATAAAGAATTCTTACAACTGAACAATAAAAAAGACAAATAACTCAATTTTAAAATTGGCAAAAGATGTGAATACACATTTCTTCAAAGATATACAAATGGCTAGTGAGTGCATTTAAATATCCCCACCATGGATGGACCTTGAGAATATCATGTTAGCCAAATAAGTCAGAAAAAGTTAAGAACTCTATGATTTCATCCACATGTGGGATATGAAACTGAAAGTAACAAATGAACAGACAAGAAAATCAAGCACTCACAGGCACCAGAGGGGAAGGGGGGGGGGTTTGTGAAGAGTAAAGGGGTTCAAATATATGTTGATGGGAGGTGGTTTCACGTTGGGCTGTGGACTTGAAACCCATATAATTTTGTTAAGCAATATCACCCCAACAAATTTAATATAAAAATAAAGATGCTCCTCCTCATTAGTAATTAGGGAAATGCAAATCAAAACCACAATGAGGTGCCACCTCCCACCCGCTCAGACGGCTATATTATTATTTTCAAAGGATGGAAACAGAATGTAACGAGTGTTGCCAAGGAGGTGGGAAAAACTGGAATCCTCGGATATTGCTATTTGGAATGTGAAATGACTGCAGATGCTTTTGAGAAAAATGTGGCGGTTACAAGAGCCAAACATCGAGTGTGTATACCTTGCAGAATGGAAACTGACGTCCACATACAAAGCTGTCCTCGGGTTTTCGTAACGGTATGCACGACAGCCCTAAAATGGCAAGGACCCAAACGTCCAGCTATTGGCAAATCCAGCTATTGGCAAATCCAGCTATTGACAAATCCAGCTATTGACAAATCCAGCTATTGACAAATCCAGCTATTGACAGGCTAAACAACATGTAGCCTATCCGTGCAAAGGAACAGTACTCATCCATGTGCAAAGGAGCCCGGACAAAATCCCAGCTTAGAAGGGGACAGGCGCACAAAGCCTACTGCGTTTGCGAACTCGTTTATGTGAAATGTCCCAACTGGCGCCCCGTCCTGCCTCCCGTACCCACCGCCAAGGCATTTCCGTGCCCTCTGAAATGTGGGGGTAAACATAGAAACGGGCCGCAGCGAGGGTCTCAGACCCCTGCCGGGTGGGCACCCCTGTCTGGGCAGTGTCGCGAGGTGGGCTGCGGCCCTCCTGCCCTCCCTTGTCCCCCCTCCCCCTCGCCTCCCTGCCCCAGGCTGGTGCTGCCTGGACGCCGCCTTCAGACCTGCGGGCTCCGGAGTCCCCGCTGCACACAGGCCCGGGGAGGCCGGCGGCCCAAGTGGGCCCTGGGGTCTCCGCGGTGCCCAGGGGCAGGTCCTCCCTCCCTACCCACATGGGACCCTGTACCTTCGCCAGGCAGGTGGGCTCGGGAAGTCGGGGCAGGACGCCCCGTGTTCGCGGGGAGGAAGCGCCCGGCAGCGCGGCCATGGGGCGGGCCAGGGAACCACGTGGGCAGCTCGCGCAGCGGCACCACAGGGATGTCTCTGCGCATGCGCCCGCCCGCACTCTCTTCCCGCGCAGCGCCCCCTCCCCCCACTTCCGGGAGCCCGGGCAGGCCTTGGGGCTGCCGGTGAGGGTGCGGGCAGGTGCGTGCAATCCCCTAACGCTGGACTTCCAGGCCAGGGGGCGGCCCCGGGTCCCCCGCGAGACACCTGAGGGAGGGCGTCGGCGCCTTGGTGCGCATGTGCCTCCTCCAGTGGCTCTCACAGAGGAGCTGGCTGCTGGGACTTCTTCACAGAAAGGCGGGCGCGGCTCCTTGCACCTGCGCCGCTGTGCTCCTTCCCCGGGACGATACCTGCACCGGGGCTGCCCCTGGCCCATGACTCGGCCCCTGCACCCGGCTGGGCAGCCGCCCCGAGGCCTGCGCGTCAGGAGCGAGCCTGGAGGCAAGAGGTTTGAGCCGGAACCGGGCTGCGTCCACCAGGCCCGCGACCTCCAGGCCTCCCGCCCGGACTTCCGGAGCCCACCTGCCTGGCGGAGGTGCAGGCTCCCATGTGGGCGGGGAGGGCGGACCTGCCCTTGGGCGCCACCGCGACCCCAGGGCCCACCTTGGCCGCCGGGCCTGTGTGCTGGCGGACTGGGCCCGGAGGACCCTGGACAACGCAGGACGCCCGGAAGGACGGGGCTGCAGTGGGGACTCGGGAGCCCGCAGGTCTGAAGGCGGCGTCCAGGCAACAAGGCAGGTAAATTGGGGGTCGCCAGGGGCCGGTGGCGGGGGGATGGAGGCGGCTGCCGGTGTTATAGGCTTTTTTGGGGGGGTTGTGAAAGGGACTGGGATTAGATGGTGGTGGTGGTCGCACAGTCCTGTGCTTCCACGGACAGCGCTGGATCGGACACTGCAGAGTTCAGGGCCTGCGAGTTAAACGCAGCGGTGCTTGTAAGTGCATTAGAGTAAAGCTCCAAGCCGAGCAAACCGCCACTTCGTCGCAGTGTGATGTGACAGACCAATTCTCGTTTGGATCATTTACCTGCTATGCCAAGGGACATTTGTAGCTTTAAGTAATTACATTTGAAAATTAAAAAAAAAAAACACGCTAAAAAAATTAGTGATCTGAGCATCCTAATTAAGAATATGTGTGTCTGGGGAGGGTGGGTGGGGGACCTCAAGAAAGAAGAAGGGATAATAATATCTAAAATTAATGAAATGGAAAGTAAACCAACAACAACAAAAAAGCTCTAGAGATAATTAAAAAGGTCATAAATCATTCCATTGAAAAAGTGAACACAAATGAACACGTCTGGCAAAATTGATCATGACAAAAGAATAGAAACGGGAGAAACAAATCCAATGTTACAAATGTAAAGGAGAAATAGCTGCATATATATATATATATTTATATATATATATATATATATATAGAGAGAGAGAGAGAGAGAGAGAGAAATTTAACCAAATGATCGAATTTTTAAATGAAAAAAATTATAACTTGCCAATAGTGAATTAAGAATAAATAGAAAGTCTAAATAGTCCTATAACCACTAAATATTTTATATCAATAGTTTAACCTGACCCTAAAAATTAAAACAAATAAGCCAAACGTTCAAGAAAAATAATTAAAATATTACGTTATTTTTCTCCGAGAATAGAAAATGAATAAACATTCTCTAATTCAGTTGTGAACATCTGACAAGAACAAACTAGGTAAAAAAAACATAGGGGCCAGTTATTTATAGTAAGTATTTTAATATGACCACAATAGTTTCATGATGATTGACACAACATAAGGAAAGAATTTAATGTTGATGTTGAGAAAAATATTATGTTAAGTCGTATCTGGTAGAAATTAATAAAGAAGACCTCATACAGTGTGTTTGTGACGTAATGACAGAGTTAATGACAAACATATCTGAAGGGTGTTGGGTAACTAGGTTCAGTACCTCAGCCAGCAATGATTGCTTTGGGCATAAAAGCTTAAAATCTGCCAAGACATGGTAACAAACATGGAGGCCTGATCAAGTCCCAGGAGTTCAATATAGACAACCCAGTGCTTTGCTGGACGAACTGAACGCTCTCTATAGAGGATGGCTGTTTTGCATGGAGGATGGGGAAATTAATGGAGGAATGATGCCAAAGAGACAGAAATTAAGTTTAACTGATGATCACTATTTATGCCAGCATTCTAAATATTGAATCTCATGTCATCTAAATACAAATATCCTAAACTTACTAACTAATCTGGACAGTGAGGTTTTCTTAAACTGACGCACTCCTTTCACTTTTCTCACCTTCCTGCGCCGGTAAGTTTGGGTTTGTGACCCCTGAGACTGGAGAAGACGCCTTACTGCCTTGGGAGCTGCTTCCTTCTTTGATGGACTGAATTGCATTTACCTATGACCTGGTTTCAAAGAAAATCACTTATGGATAACTTTACCTTTCTTGGTTTGATCGTCTCCAGGGGGAGAAGAGGAAACTGTCTTGTTTTCAGGCATGGCTATTTGCAGTATTTTGAGACCTAATTAGAAAGAAAAATATTTAAATATCACAAATCAATATTCATGTATATTTCATTTCAGTAAAAATTGTCAGTTCAAAAACTGATAGGGTAAGGCTTCTCATATTATTGAGTATATATATATATATATATATATATATATATATATATACACACACACACACATAAATAAAAATCAATACTAAATTATGTTTAAAATGTAAGGAAATCCAACAATATATTCTTTCTCCTACCAAGACTATTCTGATCCTACGTAGGAACACCAAATATGAAAATCCTCATTAAAGAGAGTTCTTTGATCCCCTGGTTTGCTGTTACAATTTTATAATGGAACTAATAGTAGCTACCTCTTTTAATTTGTAGACCTAAAGCATTATAGAGCTTGGAGATTAGAAATAATTTAGTTCAGTTTTTTATTTTACAACTAGAAAATCCTGACTGAAATTAGTAAATTCATTCAGTGTAAAAAGACTACTTAGGGAAGAGTGCAATGAAAGAAAACCATGAATCCAAGTACAGTGCTTTTTGAATGAAGCAATTTACTCCATCAAGACGAGCTTATTAAAGGAAAGGAAGCCATAGGAAAGTATGTAATTAAGTTCTATTTTATATCAACGTTTAATTTTTTTAATTTGATGAAAATTTTAGTTGAAACATATACTTCTATTTTCTCTTTTACACAAAATTAGTAGAAAAAATATAGAAAAACAAGATGGCGGCATAGGGTAGACACCGTATATGCAGCCGTGAACAACTATTTCAGAAAAACCTCGAAAAGAACACATGGACACCACTCGCACCCACAGGAAGGCTGGCTGAGTGAAAATCCTACAACTAGAGAAGAGTCTGAGACTCAGAGGAGCAGCAGAAGCAAAGTACAGAGGTACGGAGGCGAGCGCACGGGCTCGGGGAAGGGCTGGCACCGGAGGTCGCGGTTCTTTTCCAAAACGGAGAGAGCCACAAGCTCCCAGCGGCTCTGAACTCCAGTTCCAGGCGAGTTTCTGAGGTCCCACAGACACCCAGAGAAGGGGGACTGACTGGCACCAGGAGGAAATCCAAAACGGGTTTCTCTCAGCGTTGCTTGCAGCAATTACCGTGGGACACAGAGACCTGGTGTCTCTCAGCGCAGC
>PVJC01019417.1:0-30259 GCA_004026665.1 Murina feae
CTTGGGAGGCAGGCAGCACCCAGCCCTGGCCACAGCTCAAAAAAGAGAACAACATGCAGGGGAGGGCAAGAGTCTGAGAGATCAACATAGAGGGGGTGCCTGCTCCAAGCCTCCACGGTGTGCCTGGGGGCAGGCCCCAGCAGGTAGACACACACAGGAGGACTGCTCCGAGCCTCAGATGCGGCTGGGGGCAGGTCCCAGTGGCCACACACACACACACACACACACACACACACACAGAAGGCGCCTGGCAGACTGGGGCCATCATAGGACATCCACTGAGGCGTTCTAGACTGTGAGAGGGGGCAGGCCGGGCTGAGGGACTCCCTCCACCCCGAGTGCACAAATTTTTGTGCACTGGGCCCCTAGTATATATATAAAAGCCTAAGCTACTATTACAACCAAACAACTAGAATGACTGGAATGACCAGTCGACCAGTCGCTATGATATGCACTGACTACCAGGAGGCAGACACTCAATGCATGAGCTGTCACCTGATGGTCAGTGTGCTTCCACAAGGGGCGTGCCATTCAGCCAGAAATTGGGCTCATGGCTGGTGAACGAAGCTGCCAAGGTGTCAGAGGTTAGAGAGCTTCTCCCAACACAGCAGCAGTGCTAGCAAGCAGTGGTAGCAGGTGCATCCCCTGCCTGCAGGCATTGGGCCTAAACTGGCAGTCGGACATCTCCAAGGAATCCCAGATTGCAAGAGGGTGCAGGCCAGGCTGAGGGACACCACCCCCCCACCACCACCACCACCATGCACTAATCCACTAATCCATGCAATAGGCCTCTAGTATATTGATAAGATTCCTTAGTAGAAATAATAGCAATGTATTATAGGTTAGAAAAAAGTAGAGGATCTGATCCTCAAGCTATGGAATATTTCATATGTAGACTCTCAAGTCCTAATTTCAGTCCTGTCATGGACTCCTAATGAAATTTTTGATAGATTACCACACCAACATTGCTTCATGTACAGTCTTGTTCTTTACTTTCAGAGTTGGCCAAATGGTCAGATATGGAAGCTACACTAATGAAGAAATAGCTTTCTCATGGGACAATACTCTTTTCTTCATGTGAAATGTAAATAGAAAAGGTCAACTTGAAACATCCTTGTCAGGAAATGGCAGTTGGTTGAATATATGCATCAACATTTGTGGCATAAAGAAAAAATGTTCTGCAACAAGAAGGTAGTTCCATCTTTCTTCTTGGAATGCTGAAACTCTATTTGACCCTGGAGGGAACCTGAACAAAAAACAATCAGGTATGTAAAAAAAATAAGATTAGCATTATAGCTTCTGGTGACTCACTTAGAAGTTGGGCTTGCTCAAACTGGTTCTGTCTGTTCCTTTTTCTGCATTAGCCAGCCAGCCAAAAGGTTATCCAAAGTGAGCCAGTTTTGATTTTACACATTGACTAAACCTGTTAATTTTTTTTAGTTATATACTAGTAGGTAAAATTGCACTCATTTATCTATAATTTATTCCAAGAAGAAATTCTATGTATTTATAAGTAAAAAAAAAAAAAATCTGAACTGAGGTGAGTTAGAAACAGTAACTTAGAACTTCATGACATCAGTTTTGCAAGGCCAGCCTCAAGTAAAAACAACATTTCAGATGTGTTCAAGTACAGAAAACCCTTTATATTTGAAAATACTTTACCTATCTGCTGATAGGCATTTAGGCTGTTTCCAAATCTTAGCTCTGGTAAATTGTGCTGCTATGAACATAGGGGTGCATATATTCTTTCTGATTGATGTTTCTAGATATATTTCTAGAAATGAGATTAATGGGTCAAGCTCCATTTTTAATTTTTTTTAGAAAATTCCATACTGTTTTCCACAGTGGCTGCACCAGCCTGCATTCCCACCAGCAGTGAATGAGTGTTCCTTTTTCTCCGCATCCTCTCCAGCACTTGTTGTTTGTTGATTTGTTGATGATAGCCATTCTGACAGGTGTGAGATGGTACCTCATTGTCGTTTTGATTTGCATCTCTCAGATGATTAGTGACTTTGAGCATGTTTTCATATGTCTCTTGGCTTCCTCTATGTTCTCTTTCAAAAGGGGTCTAATTAGGTCCTTTGCCACTTTTTTGTTGGCTTGTTTATCTTCCTTTTGTTAAGTTGTATGAGTCCCCTATAAATTTTGGAGATTAAATCCTTTTTGGATATAACACTGGCAAATATGTTCTCCCATTGCAGTGGGCTCTCTTGTTATTTTGTTAATAGTTTATTTGCGGTGCAGAAGCTTTTTATTTTGACGTAGTCCCATTTTTTTCCTCTCCTTAGTTTCCATTGCCCTAAGAGCTGTATTGGTAGAGATATTGCTAAGACATACAGTATGTCTGATATTTTGCTGCCTATGGATTCCTCTAGTATTTTTATGGTTTCTTGTCATGTTTAAGTCCTTTATCCATTCTGAGCTTATTTCTGTGAATGGTGTAAGTTGGTGGTCTAGTTTCATTTTTTTCCATGTATCTGTCCCAACACCATTTATTGAAGAGACTTGTCTTGACTCCATTGTATGCTTTTGCTTCCTTTGACAAATATTAAGTGAGCATAATGGCTTGGGTCAACTTCTGGGTTTTCTGTTCTGTTCCATTGGTCTCTATGTCTGTTATAGTGCCAGTACCAGGCAGTTTTTAGAACAGTGGCTTTGTGCAGCTATTCGGGGTCTTTTTTTATTCCATATGAATTTTTTGAGAGTTTATTCTAGGTCTTTAAAATATGCCAATGGTATTTTAATGGGGATTGCATGGAATCTAAAAAAAAAAAACAACTATGGTACATTTACACAATGGAATGTGTAGCTAGAGGTGGACATTACTTTGAATAAAGCACTTCTGATGTTTCTCTTGAAATTATTGTGTTTTCTTTGATTGTGAAATCTGTTTTATTAACCAGTACACCTGGTACTTTAAACAATAAATAATTTTAAAAATAAAAATAAAATACTTTGACCATTCTGCTATGTTTGATGCCTATAATTCCATTAAAATATAAATTATCTGAGTTACAAACAACTTAGTTTATTGTTTTCTTTCCAACATGCAATTCTTCAAAATAAGCCTTTGGTAAATGGAGAAAAAGATTGAGAGCAAAATAATTATCTGAGAATGGGTGTCAATGAGTTAGTCTCTCAACACTAGAAAAATGGAATCATGAAAGATTATATAGACCCTAAAGGATAAGTAGGACCTACTGCACACAAACACACAGGAAAATCAATCCTCTTACAATTGTCCCTAGGCCATTACAGAATCCCACACAGCTATACTACATTAAAGTTGTATTTTAAGGTATAGCAGAAATCAGCACTAATGTGTGCATCCAAAAAAACCTCTGTGATTGTCAGTGCTATTTAAAAAGAATCTGACAGTTCTTTATAGCTTCAAACCAAGCATGAATCAAATGAACAGCATAGAAGAAATGTAGTATAAGGCAAAAGATTATTTTTCAACTGTACCTTATGTAGACTAAAAAATACACATCATTAATTTGTTGTAGTTATGTATCCATTTTCCTTCCTAATATGGGTTATTTGTACCATCTCTTTTTGTTCTCCATAAATTCTGTCAGTCTTAACTGGTTTTTATTTTATTGATCTTCTTTGTTTATATTTTATTTCATTAATCTCTGCATTTGCTTATCATTTTCTAGTTTCTTGCTTTGATTCTGTCGTTCTTATTCTAACTCCCTAAGTTCAATGTTTACCTCATTATTTTTTATCTTTCTTGTTTTCCCTTAGATATATATAAAATTTAAAAAGTCTATGAACTTCTATAACTGTGTCCCACAAATTTGTATTATAATGCATTTACTGATAATCAGTTCATAGTTAACATTATTATTTATTTTTGACTCACAATTATTTAGACTTTAGTCTTCTGGTTTTCCAAGATAGGTCTAGGAGCTTCCTTTTCTTATCTATTTTATAAATTTATATAATTTATAGAAGTTTTCTCCAAGACTAATATATGGTTTATTTTTATAAATACTTCATATGCTATTGAAAAGAATGTATATTTTATTTGTTTTGAAGGTCTATATTGACCAATAAATTGAGTTTTAAATGTGTTATTAAAACCATTACCACTTTTTGCTTAGCTTGAATTTATTAGCCTTTGAGCAAGGTGCTAAATTATTCAAATATGATGGATTTAAAATTTTCTTATTATTCTGTGCATTTTGCTTTATATATGAGACATCTTGTTATATGCTACAGTCTCAGAAATGTTTTATCCTTCTGGTGAGTTGAAGCTTTATGATTAAATGCATACTCTATTAACACCAATAATTATTTTCTTACGGTCTATTTTTTATTGTATTAATAATACTTGTGCCAAATTACTTTAAGTAATTATTTTGTGATATTTCTTTCTTTATCTTTATATATTTAATCATATTTTAAGTGAATGTGCTGTGCAATGGATAAACTTTGTTTGAAAATCTTTGTATTTTAACTAGTCTTACTAATAATATAAATTGTGCTGATGGTATCTGGAGTATTTGGATTGTTTCTACCATATTATTTGAACTTTGCATTTACCATGCTTTTTTAAAAACATATTTTGCCACTGTTTCTTTCTTCTAATGTGCAGATGATTTTTTCCTCCCTTTTTTTTCTTAATTTAGAAATTTATGTGTTCTGTTTTTATACTTTTAGTGATTTTTCTTACTATATAGTACGCTTACTTGATTAACAACATTTAAAGGTAATCACTATATAAAGGGAAGTAATTAAATAATTATTTTCTTTAAGCACTAGGTTATAATAAAAATTGTTTTTAAAAAATATGCATTCGCTCTGACTGGTTCAGTGGATAGAGCGTCAGCCTGCTGACTGAAAGGTTCCAGATTCGATTCTAGTCAAGGGCATGTACCTGGGTTGCGGGCACATCCCCAGTAGGAGGTGTGCAGGAGGCAGCTGATCGATGTTTCTCTCTCATTGATGTTTCTAACTCTCTATCCCTCTCCCTTCCTCTCTGTAAAAAATCAATAAAATATATTTATTAAAAAAAATAGGCATTCAAAAAAAGGGCACTCCTATGTGTACTGATACAGAACAACCTCTAACTACGCAGCTTAATAAGAAAATACAAGAGATAGTTATGTGTGTTTATGACATGTTGCTATTTTTGCATGCACAGTTAGGCAAATAAATGAACATGTACAAAATATCTCTGGAAGCATACCTACGAAACTGTTAACAGTGGTTGACTCTGGAAAGAAGAAATAGGCACATGTGAAATAACTGAGGGAAGAAAAATACTTTTCATTGAATAACCTTCATACATTTTGAATTTTGTATCCCCATAGCTCACATTTTCTAAAAATAAACCAGCAATAATTTGAAATATGTGAGCCAATACCTGTTTTCCCAAAGAATGCAAGGAACTAAGAATAGCTTAAATTCAATTTTCCCTGCTTTTACATCTAACATACCTGTTAGTATCTAATGTATCAGGTATTGCTGCTTAATTGACATCTACTAAATCCCAGGAATCCTCAACAATACAAAACTATTTCTCACTCAGGTGTCTGGGTCATCTGGGTATAGGTGAGCTAGGCTGGCCTACACCCTGTGTCCACACTGGGCAGTGGACCCATATCTGCTCCAGATATCGCTCATCTTCCTTGAACCTGTAACTACCTGAAAGCAAACTCTTGTCATTGCAAAAAGCAGAAGAATAAGAGTAAGAGGAATGCACATTTCAAGCCTTTTTTGTCATTACGACTGTTAGCATTTCATTGACCAAAAGAGGTTTTGCCCTATCTGGTTTGTCTCAGTGGATGTAGGCATCGGCCTATGGAATGAAGAGTCTCGGGTTTGATTCTGGTCAAGGGCACATGCTCGGGTTTCAGGCTCCATCCCCAGTGGGGAGTGTGCAGGAGGCAGCCGATGGATGATTCCCTCTCATCATTGATGTTTCTAATTTCTCTCCCTCTCCCTTCCTCTCTGAAATCAATAAAAATAGGTATTTTTAAAAAGTTTCAAGTCTAAGGCCAACATCAATTTGGTGAAGTATATTCCTTCTCATGCATGTGGAGAGTAGTAAGTGAATATTTGTTGAATAATCATAAAACCTGTCACACCTAATATTTTATCTCTACTTTGGAAGACCCTCAAATTAGTCTCTCTTTAACACTCAGTATTTAATTTGATTTGCTTAAGTCTGTACCAATTTATTAGCCCAACATTGTTCCTTGCATTTTATTCTTTCATGCTTACTAGCAGTTAACAATTGGTATCTTAGTACATGGTTCTCTTAGCAAGGTCCTCAAAGATTAAACATTCATTGTCTTTGTTTAGAAATGTGTATTGAATGATAACTTAGCTGTAAATATGTTTCTCTTCTCTGTGTTCAGCGAGGCTAGAGAGCAGTCTGGTTCCTGAGTAGGGGCGGCTGGGGATTGAGAAAATGAAAGAAAGAGACAGACACAGAGATAGAAGAAAAAAGCTGAGGCCGGGTGGCACCACTGTCCTCTGACCAGGACAGTGACAGTGACCTCGAGCCAATACAGCATATTTATTTTATACAGCAAAAAACAGGAAGTTTTACTAAAGGTCAAGACAAAGGAGATTATTTGCATTCTTGGGTGGGCCCCAGTCACATTCATTCCTGTGCTTGGCTGGATTTAAATAACAAAACCCACCCCCTGGCACCTGGACTGAAGGTCAAGCTGACAACACTCCTGACTTTTGGCAAAGCGTGTTTTCCAGCACCTTGTGTTGCCAACGCCACTGGCTTCAGCTGACAATAATTAAAGAAATACCCATGTGCCTTCCCAGGTGCTCTCTACACTTAGGTATAGAGCAGAAATGGCTGGAATTTAGACTCAACAACTGAGTATTGTAACATATTAAAATACTATAGAACCGATGCACAAAATTCTTGCTCCCAAGGGGTCCCTCAGCAGGGCCTGCAACCTCTCACAGTCTGGGAGCCCTTGGGGGATGTCTGATTGATGGCTTAGGCCTGCTCCCCACAGTTGGACATCCTTAGCTCTGCCACGGAGGTGGGAGAGGCTCCCACCACCGCTGCTGCACTCGCCAGCCATGAGCCCAGCTTCTGGCTGAGCAGTGACCCCTATGGGAGCACACTGACCATTAGAGGGAAGCTCCTGTGTTGAGCATCTGTGGCCAGTGTGCATCCTAGCAACTGGTCATTCCACCATATGGTCAGTTTGCATATTAGCCTTTTATTATACAGGATAACTTGGATTCACAGCCTTGCCAAATCTTTTGTATGGAACTTAGAATTTGCAAATAAATGGACATTAAAACAAGGAATGAACACATCTGAGTATACTCTGACAAGTATAAAAACATGGAGCTGTCAAATCTCCCTGAACCTCTCTTGCCAGCAGAAGTAGTTATTTCTCTGCTATCTGAGAAGACAATCATTTCCTCACATAAGGACTCTGTACAACCAACTTCACTAACAGTTACCTTGCAAAGTAAAGCTTACCCTTCTAAACACCCTCCAAAACACTTCACTGATTCCATAGCTATAACCAGAGTCAAATTCAAACATACATAATGTACAAAATCTGACCATATCTAATGAACTGTAAGATTTTGCTAATGGATAAAGACAAATTTCTGAAGAATGTGAATGCTATCAATGTTAGATCAAGTGGATGGCATAGACTTTGGATCAGAGCAAAGTTAGCAATATGATGTGTTCGTCAAAAATTTTGAGTTCAAAGTGGAAGCTCCAGTACCTGAATCTAAGTTGGTTTGTTTGCTTAACTGAAACATGGGTTCAGTGGTGGATGATGGCTAATGAAGGTATGAGTACAGAATTTTCCTTGCATAATGTAGAGGGAAAAAATCCAAAAACTTAGGATGACGGAAATGTCAAACTGTATATATCATATATGTCCTTTCTATCATGTCTCACAGGAGGGCTCAGCGTATGCTCCTTTTTAAAAAATATTGAGAAATGCATGAGAAGAGGCCACTAGCATCTTTGAATAGGTCTGTAAAATCCAACCCATGTAGGCCAAGGAAGTTGGTAAGTGCCATTGCTGTAGGAGACTTCCTGATTTCTAGGAATATGATGAGATCTTGAAGTGTCAAATATAAGTAGGTACAGTTACCTAGTAGACAGCTATTACATAAGCTGTACACTGCCTTACTGACTACATAAACAGAATACACAGATGTGAAGTGCTGTGATTTTCTTTCACCGTATCTCCCTCTGCCTAGCCCCTGGCCCACCATAGATGGAAGAAGACAGTGGGATGGAATGGTGCTTTCCTTACCAAAGATCAACAAAAGAAGAACTTCAAGAAAATCACTCATAAAAAATTAAAAGTGCCTACCAATAGTGGAGAGTAACATCATCCAGTTCAGCCAATGGATTTTGTTTGTTTTAGCCTGAGCCTACCAGAGTCAAGAAAAATATATACTTGGAAAATGATAACAGACAAAGACAGGAAGGTAATGCATCATCCAGCTACTCTACCATTTGTGCTTGCAGGACTGCCTGTGTTTCTTGTGAGCCAAGAACCACAAATGAAAGGTTTAATCCATCTTGCTGATGCCTAAGGAGAAAGCCTTCCAGGTGAGGAGATGATCAGCAGACAGTGGCAAAAAGGATAACCATAGGAGATGAAGAGTTCTGAAAGAGGAGAGACCAAACCAATGAAGGTAGGGAGCTCCAGGAGACTGGAATCTTCTCCAAATGTCATTAAGCGATGGCAAAGTTTTGACTTTGGTTGAAAACAGTGATTCAAGAAAAATAAAACCTTTCTTTAGGTTTGTATCCTATTGAGTTCAAAAGGTTCAATAAATGTTTACAAATCTGCAGAATACTAAGAGTGGGGTAAGACAGGAAGAAATAAAGAAGACTGTGACGTTTCAACCTTGGGCAACTTGGAAAATGATGATTCTCCTGACTAAAGGAAAGAGAGGGAGACAGCCAGTTGGGAAGGGGTGGACAATCTGATGGCTTGGGTTTTAGACATTTCAGCTGAATGTAGGGTTTGGAGGGCTGGTATTTCTGAATGGAAATATCCAGAAATTAACTGTAAATGAAGGTAAAAAGGAGGTCAAGAAGTGCATACATGGTAGTTGTTCAGAAAGAGATGATAACCGCCTACGAGAAAGGGACTGAATTTTCCATGGTAGAGAGCTCATTAAGGCCATCTCTCTCAGTCATATTGAAGAGCTTCTTTTGTCTACTTCAGGGCACAAGGAGAAAATTCAAATATTTAAACATTGCATTAAAGTAATAATGGAAAAATCACAACTGAGTGGCTTGTGCTTTTTAACTGCACATTACTTTATTGATGAAACCTTAAGCTCTTCCATTTGATGATATTGTATGTCTCTAATAATTTCTCTTCTATTTTCTGGGTGAAAGGGCATACCTTTCTTTTAAAGAATGCCAAACTTTGGTGAAAGAACCTGTCACGTAACAACCCCAGCTTTGCTATTTAAACAGGCGGGATGTGTCCTTAATGACCAGAGACAAGTGTCTGCCACTGTAAAATCAGGCAAGTCAAACTTTTCACTTTTGGAAAGTTCAAGTTAACTTTCTGAGAACTATTTCTCACAGGAATTGAGCAAACAAAGGCTTAAGGCTCCAATTTTCTAGATAGATAATTATTCTTAGCCAAAAAAAAAATGTTATATGTATTTCTTCTATAAGGTTGGCTTATATCACTTGAACTTCATTCATAAAAACTAAAAAAGATTAGGCTGTTCATTTCAAATGGGAGAAGTATACGTACCTGGATGTCCATGCTGTTTAATAAAGCACGCTCTAAAACGAATAAAGGGGAAAAAAATATCTTTAGTCTGAAAGCAAGGGTGTTTCCCCCCTCCCGTGGCACTTTATGGCACTTGGCAGCTCATTACCACACTTCACAGAGTCTCGTGTCAGCATGTCAGATTTCTCTAAATTTTGACAGAATTAAAGTAGCACCGTTTGATATAATTGATATTGTACAGTTAATCAGGCAGTGGCTCCATAACCGAGTAACATTCTCAAAAGGCTTAATTACTGAACTGTGAAGATTCACTGCCATCTGGAAGTTCCTTCCCGAAGTTCTGCTCCTGAATTTTATGTAGGGTTCGCAAAAATAACTTGGTCCATTTACAAATCATGCCCTCGATTTGAAAATTAAAATTGTTATTTTTGGAATCTCATTTGGCCTAGAGATCAGAGAAACCTTATGAAAAATAAAGGAGCAATGAGAAATGAGATGGAAGAAAATAACAGTGGAAGCTTTGGAAATAAATTTCTTTATGTAACATTCGAGAGCACAGACTCAGGAGCCAGGTGGCTGGATTAAAATCCCAGTTCCATCTCTTACTCGCTATGTGACCTTGGACAATTTATTTAAACTTTGTGCCTCAGTTTCTACATCTGTAAGATGAGGATACTACTAGCATTTATATTACAGGGTTATACATTTATTAAGTGTGTTAACATTTGAAAAGTGCTTGGAATGGTCAAGGTACATTGTGAGAACAGTATAAATGCCCAATATTATTTTTAGTATTAAGATTTTAAAATAAGCCCGGCTAGCATGGCTCAATGGTTAAGCATCAACCTATGAACCAGGAGGTTATGGTTCGATTCCCAGTCAGGGCACATGCCCAGATTTGGGCTCCATCCCCAGTGGGAGACATGCAGGAGGCAGCTGCTCAATCAATGATTTTCTCTCACCATTGATGATTCTATCTCTCCCTCCCACTCCCTTCTTCTCTGAAATCAATAAAAATATACATTAAAAAAAAGATTTTAAAATTATTTTTCCTCAGGATTATTTTCAATCTAAGAGACAAATATTCCATTTGAAAAGAATATTCTGGGCTGTTAAACTTTCTATTTATTAGCCTAAGGACTAAAAAATAAAATATAAAGTACCACCATCATTTCTCAGAAATTTTATAGCTAGGATCCCTACTTTTGAGTAAAAGTTTGATTTGAGTTCCCTCTAAATTCCATTGCAGTCTAAGAGTCTATGATTCTATAAAATCAATTATAATAGGTGCTATGGAATGAACTCTGTTCCCCAAATTTATATATTGATGTGATGACATTTGGAGATGGGGCCTTTGAGAGGTAATTAGGTTTAGGATTAGTGTCCTTATAAGGAGACACCAGAAAGCTTGCTTCCTCAATCTCTCTCTACCATTGGAGGACACAGCAAGAAAGTGTCCATCTGCAAGCCAGGAAGACAGCCCTGCCTAGAGAATCTAAGTGAATGGCAAATCTAATTTAATCTTGGACTTCCCAGCCCCCAGAATTGTGAGAAATAAATTCCTATTGTTTAATCCACCCAGATTATGATATTTTGTTTTGTCAGCCCAAGCTGAATAATATTATGGGTAAAGTAACTAAATTTTCAGAAAAGGAAACTTTTGTCCAAAAGAAATATTAATTAATTATTCTCTATCCTGCAGTTGCAATATCTATGGTGAAGAACAGAAGAATGGGGAGAAACAGAAGAGAATAATAATAATAGGATTATTATTATTGAAATTCTCTATTTGTAGAAAGTTACAAATAATTTATAGAGAGGAAGTAAGGCCTTCTGTAGCCTGAGTAGATCCCACAGGATATATAGCAAGATATCCTATATAATAAAAGCCTAATATGCTAAGTGTCAGGTCAGCCAGTTGGCCATTCAACCAATCAAAGTATAATATGCTAATGATATGCTAAGGCTGATCAACTGCTCACTATGACATGCACTGATCACCAGAAGGCAGAGAGTTGACTGATCGACCAGTCACTATGACGTGCACTGACCACCAAGGGGCAGACACTCTGACTGATAGGTTAATTTGCTGCTAGATTCTGGCCAATTGGGACTGAGCAAGAAGGGCCAGGCATGCCCTGGAGCCCTCCCATGTTCCATTTCTGACCGGCCAAGCTTCCATGTCTCTCCCCAGCCTCAATTGTGCACCAGTGGGGTTCTTTGGCCTGGCCTGTGCCCTCTTGCAATCCAGAACCCCTCAGGGATGTCAGAGAGTCAGTTAGCCATCAGTCAGACACCCTCAAGGGCTCCCGGACTGCGAGAGGGCACAGGCCTGGCTGAAGGACTCCCCCCACCCCAAGTACACAAATTTCGTGCACCAGGCCTTTAGTGTGTGTGTGTGTGTGTGTGTGTGTGTAACTTAACCTATATAATAAAAGCCTAATATGCAAATCAACCAAATTTATTTTATTAAATCAGATCATATGCATTGTTAATATAACCAGATTTCCCCATTTAAAATTTGTGCATATTTCACATTATTACATATACTGCTATTATTATGCTTTTTGTTAGGGACTCACAGTGTTTTATTAAATGTCCATACCACCATTTATTTAACAAATCTAAAAATGATGGGAATTTATATTGCTTTTGCTTCTTTAATGATATGATGAATGTCCTTCTGGCTATAGTGTTGGACACCCCTTATACACTACTCTAGATCATTTCATTCTGACCTGTCTTTATTCCTGACACTTCTGTGGCAGCCAATGCTACACAGGCTCTGGCCAGCTTCACACAGGTGTGAGCAGGTAGCATTTGCTTCAGGTACAGGTGATGAGTCTCACCTCCCATTCCAGGTATTCTTCATTGGCTCTAAGGCAGGTGATTTCTGGGAACCCCTTTGGGCCCACACTTCCTGGGATGAAGTTTTAACCAATAGAAGTGAAAATCAGGAACACATGCTTATCATCCTTCTCCCCTACAATGAACAGATCTGATAAACATTTTATAAGGTTTCTCAGATGGCTCTACAGAATTTAGCAACCAACTGTCTGTAGTGATTTTTCTTTTTTCTTTTCTTTTCTTTTTTTCTTTGCTTCCCTTGACCAAGCTTTTCCAAGTAAAGCACATATACATTAGCTTTTATTTTAGGTTATGCTCTCTGAGAAACAAATCAAGAAAGATTCTATTGGGAATAATCTTAGAAATCATAGCTCCAAAATGGGAACTTGGAGCTGGATTACTCAGACATTAATGAGGACACACACACACACACACACACACAGTAAAAAAAACAACAAATCCTGTTATGCAATGGCATCACAATGACTAAGGCTTCTTCCTTTGGTTGATTGAGGTAAAAGTAGAAGAAGTAAGACATCTGAATGTGGTAAGGGCAACTATAATTATTATAATTATAAGGATTGTGATATAAGCTACCTTTTGTTAACTGTAATGGAAACCTTGAAAAAAATAAAATGAAGTCTCAATGCTCACAAACTGAAATTCAGCTACTTTATGGACAATCTCATCTCCTCCAGCTACAGGGTCCACATGGCTGAATGTCAGGCTCAAGATACAATTGTAAGGGTGGCAGAGCTTACATAGGATTATGAAGTAATGCCTGAGCATATCCTCCATATCAGAGTCAGGGCCCATGTAGGCAAAGAATTGGACCTGAGAACTGAAAGGAGAACATTTGGATGGAAATGCTTAAGAATCATTAATCCTCACATTCTCCTGAACTCACCATTTTGCTGAAACAATCTCTTTGCCAAAACAGAGGACACTTCCCCTTGCATGGAGAAACTGCAAGACCTCACCTAAGGCCGCCATCTTTCAAGGTGATGTAAGACCTGAAATGTGTCATTGCCTCCAATATAAACAATTCAGACTATCTGCCACTTTTCGTCATATGTACTACCATTTATATTTTTTTCACAAATGGAAACATACTATAAACTGCTTCTTTTTTTTTCACTTAGCATTGCATCTTAGAGAGTACAGGTCCACATCCAGACAACTGAACCACTACATATGTCTTAATGATGGAAGAGTATGCCATTGTATGAGTGGTATCTTAATTGGTTCACCCAATTCCCTATTTATTAACATCAAATTTGTTTTCTGTTTTCATTACCTGAAACAATCGTACATTCTTCCACATACATTTTTACTCACCCATCGGACTAGAGATTTATGGGAACTCTTGGGGCCAATACTTCTTGGGATGAAGTATTTAAGATAAAGTCTAAGATATGGAGAAGCATACACATTCTTTTAATATGTTGCAAATCACCAAATTGACCTAATCTGTATTTATATCACATTAGGGGCCTGGTTCACGAAATTCGTGCACTGGGGGGCGGGGGGTTCCTCAGCCCAGTCTGCCCCCTCTCACATATTGGGAACCCTCAGGGGGTGTTCTACTGACGATTTTGGCCTGCTCCCTGCTCCCCTTGGGGAGCGGGCGTAAGCTGCAGTATGGCCTACCTTTGTGGGAGGCGACCAGGCTAATCAGGGGAAGTCACCAGCCCCATCACCCCACTGCTGCAGCCACTGCCAGTCACTGCAGCTACCAACATGTTCAACGTGTTTTCATCAATACAGACTCCAGTCCCTTCACCATGAAAAAATGACAACTTTCTTTAGGCATTTTCAAGATGTGTCTTTCATAGGATATGACATTTTTTTCTTCTTTTTTTTTTTTTTTATCCTCACCTGAGGATATGTTTCCATTGATTTTTAGAGAATGTGGAAGGGAAGGGAGAAACAGAGAGAAACATCAAAGTGAGAGGAACACTTTGATTGGTAGCCTCTTGCATGAGCCCTGACCTGGGCCCCGGTCAGGTAGGAGCCTGCAACTAGGTACATGCTTTTGGTTAGAATTGAACCCAGACCCTGTAGTCAGCAGGCTGAGGCATTATGCACTGAGCCAAACAAGCTAGGGCAGGATATGACATTTCTTAGCCCTCCAGCAGTGGACCTTCATTATTTTTCTCCAGGAGTGTGGTGGAAAAACCCTAGATAGCCTTTATGGGTTCTTATTACCCAAGTTACTAAGAATATTACCAGCAGCGTACAGGGAGCTTAGCCAATGAGCGGTCAGAAAAGGTGTTTTCTGTAGAGTTCACTCTGATCACCGGCTCCACCCTTGCCCCTCCAATCCCAGCTCCACCCCTGCCCAGGCCTGTAACCTCTGGCCAAGGATGTAGGCCTACGCAGAAGACCCCCAAGCCCCTCCAATCGCTGGCTTCACAGAGCCCAGGCCTCTGTGATCACTGGTTCTGATCATGCCCCCTGCCATCACCCACTCTGCCCTTGCCCCACTGGCAGCCTCTGGCCAAGGCTCCAGACCTGGGCAGGAGACCCCCAGCCCCTCTGATCACCAGCTCCACCCCTGCCCAGGCCTGTAACCTCTGGCCAAGGATGGAGGACTGGGGAGAGTACCCCCAGACCCCTGCTTTGCCGGCTCCACCAGTGCCCAGACCACTGTGATCACAGGCTCCGCCGCTGCCCCTCTGTTTGCTGGCTCTGCAGAGCCCAGGCCTCTGCGATCTCCAGCCTTGCCCCTGCCCATCCCTGAGGCCTCTGGCCTGGCCTTATGCCTAGGTAGGGCACCCTCATACCCCTCCAATCACTGGCTCTGCCCCTGACCCCTCTGATCACCGGCTCTACCCTTGCCCATGTCTGAGGTCTCTGGCAAAGGCCTCTGGCCTTGGCAGGGGACCCGCAGCCCCCTCTAATCACCTGTTCCACCCCTCAGGCTCCCTGCTTCCCCTGCCACCTGCCTGGCTAACAGGCCTGACCACTTCAGTGGCTGAGCCAGACTGGGCACCACCATCTTTGTGATGGAGTGATGCCTAATTTGCATATTACTCTTTTATTAGATAGGATTATTGTCCCATCAACACTGTGGGCTCCTAGTTGCAGAGTATTTACATTCTCATACTCTCACTGGTGATGGGACTTACCAATTTTCAGAAACAAACCAAATCATTGAAAAATGAGATTTTTATTATTTTTCTAGGGAAATTAATGATTCTTATCTGCCTTTGAGGTAATACTTAGAAAGCATTTTCTGTTATTTCCTCACATGCCTTTCTCTGTGCACACACATTTCTGGCATCTCCTTCTTATAAGGACACTAATCAGATTGAATAAGAACCCCACCCTCATATCCTCAACTTAAATATCTCTTTAAAGATCTTGTCTTCAAAGCTGGTCACATTGGGAGTTAGGGCTTCAACATGTGAGTTTTGAGGACACAGGGAAAAGGGGGCCATCTGCAAGCCAAGAAGCCTCCAAAGGAACAGACCCTGCTGAAAATTGCACCTCCAGTACGGTGAGAAATAAATGTCTGTAGTTTAAGCCACACGGTCTGTGGTGTTCTGTTATTGTAGCTTGAACTGACCAATAAACTTCCCCACCTCATGTTTACAAAAGTATTAATCCAAATTTTCTTCTCATAATGTATGATTTTTTTCAATTAAATCTCTAATTTTACAAGTCAAAATAAAATTAGGATTTATTTTGGTGCAAATAGGAGGTAGAATCTCAACTTCACGTTTTTGCAAATGCTAAGCCATATATATATATATATATATATATATATATATATATATATATATATATATATATATCTGTTTAAAATCCATTCAGTACACTGATTTGAAATGTCACCTATAGTGTTTGCTAAATTCCCATGTGTATCTGTTCCTGGACTCTAATCTCTTTCATTGATCTGCCTGGGTTCACACAGCATTACAATGCTTCAATTGTCACACCTTAACAATATGGTTTGGTATATATTTTTGGTAAATTTCTACTCATTATTCTTCTTTCTCAGAATGTTTCTAAACATCCCCACGTATGTAGTTTTCCAAATAAATGAGGATTATATTGTCAGGTCAAAAAAGAGGGATCTCTTTTATATTTACAAATACATTTGTAGAAAATCCACACCTTTGTAATACCTGTCTTCCCAACAAAAACATACAATGTCTCTCCAGTCACCCTGACATGCTTTCATATCCTTCATTTGGTTGATTGGTTTGTCTTTTTTTCTTCGTACAGATTGTATATATTTCTTGTTAAGTTTAATCTTCATCTTTGTCCTAAGCCTGCACTTTGCATGGGATGATAAGATGCCTTGTATTGGTTTGAGTCTGAAATTTATCCCTCCTCCTGGGGACTGGCTTATTTCTTAAAATGCCATTAAGAAAAGTTTGATAAGCTTTCAATCCATTTCGTTCTGAGAACAAAATACAGCGCCAGAAATTTAGAAATGAGAGGCTTCTCCCTGCACTGCTACATCACCTTGTCACTGATTCTCAATAGCTGCAAACGTGTCCTGAGAACAGGGCTGGCAAAGCTTCCGTTGCTTAGCAACAAATGGAACTAGCTCCTCCTCTCCCCATTCTTCTAGAATAAAAAAGGCTTAGGCCTCAGGGCCCTGAGGAAAACACAGTTAGAAGTCACGGTGTAGGGCCTTTCTTCCTTAATCTGCCTTTGCTTACTTCCAAAAGCCCCTCCTGCATTCCAAGCTTTGGTCACAGGAGAGATTGATAAAAGGAACTCTCAGCACACCTGGGAGGGGACCAGTACTAGCAAGTAACTCAGAGAGGCCCAGGAGCCAAAAATCCCCAGCTCCCTCATTCTCCAGGATGACATTATTCCCTATCAGGAGCCAACCATAGGCAAAGAAACAGGGTGACAGGAACTCTGAGGTCTCAGAGCCTAAAGCAGGGGCAGCCACCACTCTCTGCAGCAGGACACACTATCCTGTGTTTCTCAGGAGGACACGCCTCCTTCCCTGTGCCCCTTTCCCTCCCTTCTTCATTTAAGGCACAAAGACTTACCAGTGGACCCCATCAGTACCCTTCCACTCAGCTCTAATCTCCCCAATTTAAGAAATGAATCTGGCCCTAACTGATGTGGCTCAGTAGATAGAGCATCAGCCTGTGGACTGAAAAGTCCCAGGTTCAATTCCAGTCAAGGGCATGTACATTGGTTGCGGACACATCCCCAGTAGGGGGATGTGTGGGAGGCAGCTGAATCAATGTTTCTCTATCATCGATGTATCTAGCTCTCTATCCCTCTACCTTATTCTCTATAAAAATTAAATAAAATTAAAAAAAAAAAAGAAATGAATCTGATCCCGTTCATAGTCTTTCAGCCAGGACACAAAGCACAGGCCACTAGCCAGACCAGGGCTTTGGATAAGCTGTATTGGAAGTGGGGGCGGTAAAGTTAAGAGATGAGATGAGGAGTATGGCCTTTATCCTGTGGTTGGGATACTATTCCACAGAGCAAATGAGCCTGGGTAACAGCAATGACCTTCTCTGTCCTTCACTTTTCACTTTGAGTCATTTGTTTTAGTTGTCTCTCTTTTAAACACCCCAGAAACTGTTTTCTTATTTTTCAAACATATTTTTATTGATTTCAGAAAGGAAAGAAGAGAGAGAGAGAGAGAGAGGAGAGAGAGAGAGAAACATCAATGATGAGAAAGAATCATCATTCGGCTGCCTCCTGCACGCCCTATGCTGGGGATCGAGCTCACAGCTTGGGCATGTGCCCTGATCAGGAATTGAATCATGACCTCCTGGTTCATAGGTCAAAGCTCAACCACTGAGCCACGTTGGCAGGGTCCCAGAGACTGTTTTCAACCTAATTTGAAGGTTTATCTTTTAAATAAAGAATTATTTTAGCCCATTTTCATTTAATAATAGCAATATTTAATGTAATAATTTAAACGAAATGTATTAAATTATTCCATATAAGCAATCAGCATTTATGGGACATTTAGTATGTGCTAGGTACGTTATAGACACTTTACATAAATGATATGTCATCATTTAATCCTTACATGAGGAACCTGAGGCACACAAAGGGTAAAAAACTTGCTCAATAGCACACATCTAGTAATCAGTGGTTCAGGATTGGAACTGGGGTAACTGACTGTATAGCAAGCTTTTTTCCATCATTTCAGTTTCAGTTTTCTATAGTTTACACTGCTTCCTTCCCCCCCCCACTTCCACTGGTCCCCACATTCCCATACCTCTCCATCTGAGACCTACCCCCTCCGATGAAGGAGACCCCCTCCTGCATCTGAGGGAGCCTGGGAGACTTTCAGGAAGCCAGATGAGAGAAGCAAAGTGAGGAGGAGCTGGATGCTGCTTCACATTCCAGGGATGCCAGCCTGGCCCAGGAATGCCGAGGAGCTGTGGTGGGAAAGAGGCTCTCAGTCCTCCTTCTTCCCCCGAGTGGCCTGCAGCTCCCTTCTGGTCCCTCAAATGCTAGCAGGGCTGCACAGACTTTCCTCCGCTTCCCATAAGACTGCTATATGCTCTTCAGAAATGGCATCTTCCTCCCATTGGCTTCCACACTCCTGTCTGTTCGGAAGTAATTCTTTGACTTCTGTTATCTGTGTTTGCTACCATTTCCAAACTAAGGATTCCCCACCCCCTTCCCACTCCACCTTACCCCTGTGGCTGCTTAGCTATGGTCACAGAGGTCCTTTTGCAGTGGGGTGGAATGGGTGCTCATATGCCACCAATCATAGTGGAATAATTAACTTCCTTTTGATTCATCCTACTTGAGGTCATCTTTAATTCATTTCCATCTACATGAAGAACAGGTCTCAGCTACCCAGTGTCTAAATTACGTCTAAATATTTAGGAATGAACCATCAAGAATTAATTGTTTCTGTACCCAGATTCCATTTAACTAGAGTGCCTAGGAATGAATGCTAAAAAATAAAAATAATGATGATAATAAACGGTAATGTTAATATTTTATATAATACAATCATTAAGTATATGTATATATGTATATTATAAATTAATACTTATCTACCAGGAACCTAAATGTCATTATAAATGTATTGTATTTATCAAAAAAAAAATCCCATCGAGACCAGGAAAAACATTAAAAGAACATTAACCTGCTCTATGGTACAAAGTTCACCAATTTCTCGTTTGTAGTTTGTATTCTGGGATGTAGCAACGAATTAGATTCTGGATGTCTGACAAAATTTCACTAACTCCAGTAAATGTCGATGGAAGTTTTGCATGAATCAGATCATGTTCCTTAAGTTATTTAAAAACTAAGCATGAATTTGGACTAATAGATAGAAGAGAAATTGATTAAGGTCAAGCAGTTTATAATTAATGTGTAGACCAATAAGCACAGCAGAAAGTTTAATTCCAAAGGTTATGCTCAAGTAGGAGAAAAATAATTTTAAAATTAACTGGGAGAACCCTCGTTGAATCTTACATTTTATTGAAAAATGTAAATAGAATGGTGTAATGATGTCTTCTTTTAAAGGTGTATTAGCTACAAAAATTCTCCTACTCTATGTGGGCTGATCTGCTACAAACATTTCTGGTGTTTACTAATAATAGTAGAAATATTGCCCTAGCCACTTTGGCTCAGTGGAAAGAGTGCCAGCCCACAGACTGAAGGGTCCTGAGTTCAATGCCAGTCAAGAGCATGTACCTCAGTTGCAGGCTTGATCTTCAGCTCTGGTTGAGCCATGTGCAGGAGGCAGCCAATTGATGTGTCTTTCTCACTTTGATGTTTCTCTCTGTGCATGTCTTCCCCTCCCTTCCACTATCTCTAAAAATCAACGGAAAAATATCCTTAGGTGAGGATTAAAAATAAAAAGGCAGAAATACACAGACACCCAAACACATGTATGTTCCATTAGTGTTTCACAAACTAGTCCAAGACAATAAAGGTAAGTTGTTCTGCTATAAAAATGTAGCAGTAAAAATGTTTAAATATAAAACTACTAAAACTCATAAAACACAGAATTCCTTCTAACCACCAAAGTCCTAAAAGGAGATGCAACACAGTCAGAATTATTTCTGGTTTTGAAAACATCAATTATGAAAACCATTAGGATTGTGTTTCTACCAGCAACTGGTTACCACATATCTGGGAATTGTGTGATTTTCACAAATGAGGTAGCTAATGCAGTTTTATGCTACAGCTTATCTCAAAATAGTACCATACCTCTCAGGGAACATCCTAGGTCTCCGAGATATTGAGCGCCACATGGGAAATTATATCTGTGCTCTGCAGGAAAAGGAAAAATATCACAAAACACGTCAACCCATGAAAGGAAAAGTAGGTGGAGCAGAGAGAATAAGACGGAGGGATAAAAATGTAAAAGGAGAAAATTATGGTCTCTATTTGATCTAGAGAATGATTCTGGTTTTAATGTGAAATATTTTCCATTGCTTTCTACTTATACATCGTCCAGACAAGAAAAAAATCACTTTAAAAAATTATGGCCTATGGCTGGAAGCTAAGCACTCAGTAAGAGAGAAATTAATTCAGGCAGTGCTTCCCATCCTACTGTAAGCCTGTGATCCTTTCATTCACCCACTGACAAATCCAGTTTATGACAATTTGGAATATAAGTTTTATATACTGAATCATTTCTATAATAAATTACATTTGTGGCTCTTTTTATTATATCTGAAGTTATTGCTTTACTTAAAGATTTAAGGTAAAATGAGTCTTCTCTGACATATTTTGAAAAGGATTTTTAGATATCTCTTTCAACTTATTGGTCTCAACTTTGAGAACTTATCAAAATTAAGGTATTGATATTCCTTATATGTCATTATTGTCCTCCACAAGAAGATAACCCAAAACATGTGTATTATTTATACAAGGAAGCCTGGTAATTTCTCTTGAAAACAACACTCCTGAACCACCCATACCCCAATACATACAGTATACCAACTTTAAGTTCAACATGAAGAAATTAAAGCATTTCAAGGCAATGAAAAGTAATCTTCACATGCATTGGAAAACATACTTAGAAAGTGTAATATTTCTAACTTGTACTTTTGCTACCACAGCTGACACTGGTCTGGATCTAAGAAAGCTGGGACTAATGACATGATTTCACCACCAATGGGACATCACAGACAAATAGCAGGTAAATCATGGAGTAAATAAACAGACAGAAAGGACCCAGGAGAAAGGACTACTCCTGTTTAACAACCTCCAGTGACAAAAGGGCCCGACAGAAAATGTCGCAGAACGAATAGGGCTTATGTAAGTACATAGGCATAGCCAAGTGGGCAGTGGGAGCTACGGCAGGTTAGAGAGCAAGGTCTGTCTGAAGAGGCAGACTAATCTGCTAACAGACATTTTCTTCTCCATTCAGAAGCATTCATTAAACACTTCTTAGGTCACTCCTGGTAAGTACTCACTCCCCCCATAACCTCATTCAGTGCGTGGCTTTGAAACCAAATATGCAAATGGCAGCCAATGTTATATTCCGGTCCAAACTATTCACCTGAGCTCCAACTTCATGCACCTGGCCTCTAGTTTTTTTTTTTTTTTTAAAGTAAAAGGAGTACATTATAAGATAAAAATAAAATGTAGTGTAGTAGATACATAAACCAGTAATATAGTTGTTTATTTTCATTAGCAAGTATTATATCCTATACATAATTGTATGTGCTATATACTTTTATATGACTGGTGCACAATTGGTTTCTTTTTACCAGCATCACTGCAAACATGTGGATAATGCATTTCTTTATGACATTATGTGTCACATTATGACAGCTATGCCATCATAAGGTGATAGGAAGTTAGAAATATTATACTTTCTAAATATGTTTTTCAATGCATGTTTTTCAAATCATGTCCAGTTGCCTACTTAACATATCCACTTGGACGTGTACTGGGTATCTTAATAAATTCTTTATCCTCAATTTTCCCCTTTGAAACAAGATCTTTCTTATTCTTTGCCATCTCAGTGAATGGCTCCACTACTTGTAGTTTCTCAAGTCCAAACCATTAAGTAATCCTTGATGCTTTTCTCTCTTTTCCTAGCCTTAAATCCAACCCATTGTGTCCTCTGGCTTTACTTTAGAAATATGTTCAGAGCCAGACCACTCCTAATGCCCGTCATCACACTCTAATTTTCTGTGTCCTGGACAATTGCAAATTGTTCCTTAACCATTTCCCTGCTTCCACTCTCATTTTCACCTCATAGTCTCTTCTCTATGCAGCCACTAAAATAAATAAAATTTAAAGTGCCCCCAAGACATTTAACCTCAAGATAATCTTAGTTGGGGGAAAAAGGTCTACAGTCGTGTATCACATAATATTATAGATGTTTGCTGCAAAACAGTATATTGTTCACAGTGATGCTCCATATAGCTCATGTTTACCACCCATTGATCTCTCTTGTGCATCTTTTTTTTTTCTTGTGTTTGGCTTAATCTTATGTTGTTTACATAGTGACATGCTATAAAGACTTGCAGCCCTGACCAGTTTGGCTCAGTGGATAGAGCGTCGACCTGTGGACTCAAGGGTCCCAGGTTCGATTCCATTCAAGGGCATGTACCTTGGTTGCGGGCACATCCCCAGTAGGGGGTGTGCAGGAGGCAGGTGATCAATGTTTCTCTCTCATCTCTACCCCTTTCCCTTCCTCTCTGTAAAAAGTCAATAATATATATATAAAGACTTGTAGCTCAGGAGCAATGGGCTATGTTATTTAGCCATGGTATGTAATAGGCTATACACCTATGTCATCTAGGTTTGTGTAAATGCGCTCTACGATATTTGCACAATGGTAAAATTGCTTAACAAAGCAATTCTCAGAATGTGGTGGTGGTGTTAAGAGGCACGTGATTATCTGTGTTCAATGCTCCTCTACCTCTGAGATGGGCCTCCTTTCTTACATTTCTGAATGCCACTAAATATGTGCATCAGTCTCATCACAACCACTGCTCTGGAGCACTCCAGCACTACACTACTTTTCCTCTTGTTAATTATTTACCTTATGCCTCTAGAATGAAAGCTCTAGATGGGTTGGCTTTGTCTGTTTTCTTCACTGCTGTATTCACAGAGGCAAGAACTGTACTAGTCACACAGTGATTTCTCAATCATCATTGAGATGGTGGATGGTGGATGGATGGATGGGTATATGGATGGTGGATGGATGGATGGGAAGCATGGATAAAAGAATAGTTAAAATCCAAATCAAGGCATATAATCTCAAAGCTTAAGCTTTGTTTTGATTGTTTGCTTGTTTTGTTTGTCAGTCCTCACCTGAGGATATTTTTCCATTGTTTGGTGTGTTTTTTTAGATGGAGTGGGAAGAAGAAAGAGGGAGAAAGAGAGAGAAACATCAATGTGAGAGAGACACATCAATTGGTTGCATTCTGCATGCACACCGACTGGGGCCAAGGTGAACCTTCAAACCAGGTAGGTGCCCTAGCCCATGAATCAAAATCAAGGCTCTTAGGTGTGCAGGCCAACGCTCTAACCACTTAGCCACTGGCCAGGGCTCGAAGCTTATGCTTTTACCATTAAACATCTTGACTCCTATATGTGTCAGGTCATGAAGGGCTTTAGGAGTCAAACAAATAATTTCAATTCTATTCAAAAAGTTATTGAAAGGTTTAAAATGGAAGGATGACATCATTAGGATTACACATAAGGCAGATTACCTGGCAGCATCCCCAAAGAATATTTGGGGTGGAAGAAAACCATTTGGGAAGATTTGCAATAATCTAAGCTGGTGGCCTGGGATAAGTAGTGGCAATAGAGATGGAGAGAAAAGACTAATTAGACAGTTTTTATAAGATGGATTCACTGGGCCCTGGTAACTGATTATCTGTGAGAGTTCAGTGAAGTGAGCAGCTAAGGATAATTTATATGTTTATATCATTTTCTGCAATAGGTTTGTTTAGGGGTAATTAATTCAATGTAACCAGGCTAAGTTTAAATTTTTGTAGGACATCCATAAGGAATTATCATAAATTCACTGATAGGACTAGACTAGTGATTAGATCTTGGAGTCTCACTACACAGATTATAATTCAAGCTACTGAAGAAGAGATCATCCAAGAAGACCATGAAGATTAGTATTTGAAGAGAATGTAGAATATAAACATGAAGGAAAACATGTAAAAGGCAGGCAAAAAAAGAAAAGTTTGCAAAAGAAAAGAAGTGTGATCGGTGGATAAAGGCAAAACCTACTATTTGCCCAAAGAGGACTTACTGGGCAAGACAGTTTACTGAAATGCTTAATATGATCTCCAGGAGGCTTTGGATCAAATTACATCGTCATTCAAAAAATATATGTAAAACCATCAGAACAGGGTAAATGGACCAGCTGGAAAGACATAATGGGTTGATCAATGCAATGTCATGCATGGTATTAAATATGGTATATGATAAATAAGCAATAACATTTAGCAAGGTGCTGGGAAATGTCTAGTAGAGAAATGACAGAGGAACTAAAGATAAATGAAATATCATTCCAAGGCTAACAGCCTATCTACTCATTCTAACACAATGTTCCTACTACACTCATTGTTTACTTGTAAAATTTTGCAATACTCTGAAATCTCTGGAGATTTCTCCTTAGCAACATATGGAGGAGAATGAGGAAACTTTAATTGGGTTTTCTGGCAATAAAGTAGTAATTCTAATAGCAAAATCAGCTAATTCTCGATGATTGTTTCAGAGTACTATTGCAAGATCTCTGAGATTGGGCTCTTAACAGTTCTAAACACCATTTTCAGTATCATTTTACATAATTAAGAAACTCAGAATAAAAGCTGAGATTACTTTTATAAATATGTCTTGTTTAGTCACAGCTCATTTGTTGAGCGATTAATATATACTTGGAAGTCTTTTAAGTGCTATACATGTGTCAACTAATTGAACCTGCACAAAACTCTAAGTAGATTTTATTACTTTTGTTGTTGTTGTTGTTGTTGTTGTTGTCATTGCTATTTTACAAACAAGGAAGCGGAGGCACCCAGGGTTTGAGTTTTGCTTGTTCTGTGGCAGAGTCAGGAACTCTGGCAGCCTTACCGTGGAACCCAGGCTCGCTTCCATTATTTTCCCTCCAGTATTTCATCGTGTCGAACATTCACGTATCATTATTTTCCAACGACAGCTAACCCTCTGTCCTTCACAAAATGACACAGAACGTTATCTCCATCATTTTGTGATCCAGTATTAATATTTTTTATGATGGTGGTAGAAGCAAATTCTTTTGTGTTAGTTTTTGAACTGAACCATCATACAGAAAGTGAACTCAATAATGAAGCACTTACATATAGATTTTAATATGAAATAAATATAAAACTATGATCAATATTTAATCTCTTACAAATAATGGGCTTATTTCCACTTCCTGGTGAAAACACCTCGAGAGATTGCCTCAGATGACAGACGGATGACTGGGAAGAAACAGGGCCAGGAAAATATTCTTCAAAGTGTTCCTGAATGCCTAGTCTCTCTGAACGGAAGTCGTTTACAGGGTTCACAGCACACCATCTTAGTTCATCTGCCTATATATCCTTCTTGCTGCCATAAATTTCAAGGGTCCTATCATTTCTCACACCTGATCCATGTATTTATGGTCTATAGGTATTTCTGATTATAATTTTGCTCTTAATGGATTATGATCATCTAGTATAATTTTTACTTTTAATAGTTTATATTGAAATACATGAAACATCTTTTTCTATGTAAAATACAAAAAAGATAGCATGAATTCGTATGTTGATATTTCCTGTAAATGGACTTTAATGTCATGTATATCAGATAAACATGGATAAAATGCTGTGCATAAAAACTGACATAAGAGTTTGGGTTGGTTAAACCAGATAGCAAAGTTATTGGTTTGAGGTTAATAATATTGAATAGATCCCTGTAGTTCAAATAAAAGACAATTGAGTGTGATGGAAACAAATGAATGAGTTCTTGTACTCTCAATTCTATTCTGGACAGAAAAGTAAAAATGTAGAGATGTTAGAGAAATTTATGAATATTTTCAAAAATACAGTCAAATGTGTCTGTTAATGAGTGTTGCTTAGGGAAATTCCCATCAGAAGCACATGGTCATCTAATCTAATGAAAGAGTAATATGCAAATTGACCATCACTCCAAGACACTTAAGTCACACCCACCAGTCAAGCCATGCCTCCCAGGCAATCAGAGTGGTTGTATGCAAATTAACTCAGCCAAGATGGAGGCTGGCAGCCACAGAGCTAGAGTAAACAGCAGGCTTCCATTGCAACTGCCTGACTAGGCTGGTGGGCCTCTGCTCAAGCAATAATGTTTCAATTATAGAAGCCACAGAGCTGAAGCAAACAGGAGACTTCCATTGCCTGCTTAGGCCTCCACACAAGGTAACAACATTTCAGTTATAGAAGATAAATAACATCCAGAAACCTGATTCCAGCCAGCCTCAGTGGGACATTGGATCAAATGGGAGCTGTGGGCAGCCTGAAAACGGCCCTCAGCTCCTCACCCAGGCTGGCAAGGCACACCAGCAGAAGGACATTCCCTGAGGGGTCCCAGACTGTGAGAGGGCACAGGCCAGGCTGAGGGACCCCCCCTCCCCCCCACCACAAGTGCACAAATTTTTGTGCACCCAGTTCCCTAGTTTGTAAATAAATTTGGTCCCTTGTAATCTAGTTGGCCCTTCTTGCTACAACCTTCTAAGTCCCAGCTCCCTTCCCCTGACCCATAAGGGTTAAGATTTGGCTGGACCTTCAAGACTTGACTTACATATTTCTAATTTTCACTTTCTCTTTCACTGTTGCCCAATACAAATTATATATTCTAGTTAAACTGGTTTATTACCCCACAGATACATCAGTGATTATTAGTACCTTTTAATCTTGTTCACTCTCTTTCCTATTGGAAGAAGTAAGTGAGAAGTAGGCAATTTATACTTCTATAATAAACAAATTTACTCACCCTCTAAGGCAATGATTTTCAACCTTTTTCAAGTCATGACACACATAAACTATTTACTATAATTCTGTGTGTGTGTGTATATATATATATATAACAAAAAAGTAGGTATAATTTTAATTCAGTCACACTAGACAGCTGTTATTGTGTTGCCTATTGTCATTTCTTAATTTAACAATCTAAGGAAAAGAGGTTTATGACCCTAACTAAATACTCAGGTATTGCATGTTTTAAAAATTTTAGTGGGCTTGCAGTAGCACACTCATTCTGGCCAATCCATAGTTTCCCCAATATTGATTGACAGGAAACTATCTTCCTTGTGTTACCCCAACTTCAGTGGGCCTGCATCAATCTCTCTTTTACTGGAGCCCAGTGGTCTGTGGGGAATGGGCCAGTGGTTGCCTGGGAAGTGTGAAATTGCAGCTGCTTGGTGAATATGCCCAAGTGGTATGTCTATAATGTCTGGCCTCCCTTCATTCCTTTTCTATTATTAATAACTAGATAATTACAATGGCATCAGATTGAGTGGCAAAGGGGTGATCACACTCCCTCATTTTGAGTTCATTCATTCTCTTCTTTGGGTTATTGGGCAGAAAGCTTCTAAGCTACTTCAGACTTATCAAAAAAATTGATGACTTTCCTAGCCTTTCTTCTTCTAGGGCTGACAAGGAACTCCAGTAGACTCCGGGTTCACTCTCATTAAAAAATAAATAGACATTGTCAGTCTCTGGGGTATATTGATGACAAGCTGTACCTTAAATGAAGCTGAGTGTTTATCAGCTCCTAAAATATTTCCCCAGAGGGACAGTTTTAAACTCCTAAATCTAGCTAAGACGGCCAGAGGCCATAACTCTGAATTCTTATTCTAATTAAGCAGAATTCTTAACTAAGTTTCTGAAATGTAGATCTGTTTTACTCAAATCTTGGAATTATTGGCCCTGAGCTGTTAAAGTAACATTAAATGTACATAATTTTTAAAAAATGAAAGGCAAACTGACCCAACCAAATAAACAAACATGATATTTTAAAAATAGAACTGAGTACAAAGTATACATTCCACTCATACTTTCTTTACAACTATTTTTCCATAAATCTAAAACTATTCTAAAATAAAAGTTACTTTTAAAATGGTTTATGGCCAAAAAAATACATAGGTGGAAGATCATGTAGATATCATCTGGGTTCTCAATTTAGTCTTTTACTTCAGATCTTCTCTTTACTATGAAGCCATTGGATATAAACATAAACTCCTACTCATTGTATAAACTACATTATAAAATGTTCCTTCTATCTCTTTTTAAAATCAGTTGGCTGTTTTGCTGAGAATTAAGAAGATATAAAATAAATAAAAGTCATTCTATCCTTCATTCCACATAAAGGAAAGACCAAAGTGCATTGACATAATCTATTGGACTTCATATACAGCTATAAGGCTGACATATTCTTAATACCACTCAGCTTAGAGCTTAGCAGTGGTGGCAGGTAGATGCTGAGCTATCCACAAAGACCCAGGAGAACATGGTCAGTGGAATATGGGCCTGAAGTTTGGCTGAGAGGGGACTGAGCTAAGCTGATTCTGGTACATCTTGATGATAGTCAACATCATTTTGGGAAAACTAAGCAAAGATATGAAATTCTTCCTGCCTTTGGCCAGGATGTTTACTGGGAACTAAGATAATCCATGCTAGCTAGGTCCATCAGTCTAAAAGTAGTCAAATAGTGAACTTTCTTTAAGCCCAATGGTGTCAAAAGGGTTCTAGAAGAAAATCTCTTGGGTTTAAAGTAACAAAGCATTAGAACTTGTGTGTGTGTATCCTATCTAATAAAAGAGTAATATGCAAATTGACCATCACTTCAACACACAAGATGGCCACTCCCATGTGGATATAAGATGGCCTGCAGGGGAGGTCAGTTGGAGAGACCCAGGCCTACAGGAGAGGGTACTTGGAAGGACCCAGGCCTGCAGAGAGGAGAGCAGTTAGGAGGGAACCAGGCTAGCAGGGAGGGCAGTTAGGGGTGACCAGGCTAGCAAGGAGGACAGTTGGGGATGACCAGGCCAGCAGGGGAGCATTTAGGCATCAATCAGGCTGGCAGGGGAGTAGTTAGAGGGTGATCAGGCTGGAAGGCAGAAGCAGTTAGGGGAAATCAGGCAGGCAGGCAGGCAAGCGATTGGGAGCCAGCAGTCATGGATTGTGAGAGGGATCCCAGATTAGAGAGAGTGCAGGCTGGGCTGAGGAACACACACACACACACACACACATACATGCATGAATTTTGTGCACTGGGCCTCTAGTCTTCTATAATAAAAGCGAAACATGCAAATGTGACCATTACCACCAGCCAATCAGAGCGGCTGTATGCAAATTAACCCAGCCACGATGGAGGCCAACAGCCAATCAGAGCGGCTGTATGCAAACTAACCCAGCCAAGATGGAGGCCAACAGCCACGGAACTAGACCAAACCAAAGGGTTCTGTTGCAACTGCCTGCCTAGGCTGGCAGTTGGAAGTGGCACCAGGGCACCAGGGCACCAGGAAGTGCGAAAGCAAGGTGGCGGGCCGGGGAGCGGGTAAGAGGTGGCAGGGGGTCGGCGGCCTGCTTGGTGGGCTTCCCAGGCCCTTTGTGAAGCATCGGGGAGCGGGTAAGAGGTGGCAGGGGGTCGGCGGCCTGCTTGGCAGCTGTCCAGGCCCTTGGAGGGGTATCGGGGAGCGGGAAAGAGGCAGCAGGGGATCAGTGGCCTGCTTGGTGGGCTTCCCAGGCCCCTTGCAGGGCACC